>OMNZ01091437.1:15824-28691 GCA_900303255.1 Lesueurigobius sanzi | reverse complement strand
TATGGCATAATTATTCCATTAAATTTACCCATATTATAACAGCCCAGAATGTGATTAAAACATTGTAAAATCCACTAAAACAAAGGAAATTAGCTCTGATTTCTATAAAATTGAGAGAATATTTATGTCCATGCTGTCAGTAACAGCAAGTAAAAAATGTATACAGTGAAACTGATTGACTCTTGTCTCTTACAACTAGTGGCAATTAAAACTTCAGGCACAGGACTTCAGGCAAGAAATGATTGATGTGTTTGATTTTGCAATATTTCTTTCTCTTTACTATTGCAGATAATGGATTTTTTTTCCTGAGTGCAGGTCACTACAGGGATAGATGAAGAGGAGATACAAGAGGTCAAAGGTAGAGGTGCAGATGAGAAACAAGAGGTCAAAGGTAGAGGTGCAGATGAGCTACAAGAGGTCAGACTCCAGGTGCAGATGAGAAACAAGAGGTCAAAGGTAGAGGTGCAGATGAGAAACAAGAGGTCAAAGGTAGAGGTGCAGATGAGAAACAAGAGGTCAAAGGTAGAGGTGCAGATGAGCTACAAGAGGTCAGACTCCAGGATGCAGAGGAGACCAGAGGTAAAGGCACAGAAGGCATACACAAGAAATATAGTTTGTTTATTAATGACATGTTGCTGTGACAGAAGTGTGATTGAGTTCAGTAAGGTTATTGTACCAGTGTTTATGACTTGTTCATGAAGCTAAAATGCACCAGAATGCAGGAAATTGCATGAATTTGGTTTAAAAATGAAAAGGGGCTCAGTTTCCACCCCACCAATATTCAATCAAACGTTACGCCCTTGGTGTTAGTTAGATGTTTATGCAATGGACTGTTAAGTTATAGTTTGAAAAATGCTATTTGACGAAGTTCGTAAATAAATTTCAAACATGAATGAAAATAGTACTTCTTCTGTCTGGTGTTATTGCATACTAGTGGTGTCCCATTTCTTAGGGGAAAATGTTCACTTGCACTTCCCTCATTGAGGGAACTTTACTTTGGAGGGAACTCGTAGCAAGTGTTCTCAGAGCAAGTGAGAGAAATGGGACTGGGCCTAAACCTGAGCCACACAAATCTATTTCCTTTGAGTTTTTTTTGTTGATTCTCATTTTATTTTCCTCACTCTCTTACATTGACAACAATGGAAATCTCAGCTCACAGGAAGTGCTAATAAAAACAGGAAATGCTTTTACAACAAAAGTGGGCGGGGCAGAATAAGGTGGATAGTCTGGAAAATATGGCAAATCTATAGTATAAAAAACGTAAGATTAATATTGTGTCATTGAGTCATTTAAACTAATCTAAATATGTGTTTTTCGCAGTGTGCTGATAATCCTCTAAACGCCTCACAATAATCATTAGGTGCCGGTGTTAAGGCGGTCATGTTGTTCTGGTTTTTAATGTGCTTGGTCACTGCGGCCTGACATGTCCTGATTGGAGCCAGATGCGCCTTTCTCCAATGCCGCCCCAAAACTCAAACCACCTGTAGCCCCATCTCCGCTAGGAATTCACAGAGATTAAATGCTGCAGCTACCAGAACCACATGCGAGCCTTAGAGGCAGGGCTGGGGGTACGGCCACGGGACATCCCAGGGCCGCTACCCTCGGTGTAACATAACAGCTGAGGTCATGTTCTGTAAGGTCATGTGGGACAGCACTGGGAAGGGATGGGAGCAGACAGGAAGAGGAAAGCCTGTAGAGAGCTGGTTAGGGCTGAGCGATTCAGTATGCTATCGAAATAATAATTAAGGTGCTACCGGTATCGAAAAATAAATTGGTGCCAAAAAATATTTTTCTTTAGAAAGTAAATTTCTCTGCCTGGTAAAGTAAAGTACTTGATAAAGCAATTGTAATCTAATTACCAGTTTTGCAATTGTAATCCTGTTACATTACTCCGTTACTAAAAAAGTAATCTAATTACAGTAGTGGATTACTTAGTAATCCATTACCTAGCAACACTGTTTACTACTGTCATCTACATTATTTGGCTTATTTCATGACAATCTTTACTGATTCTTAAACTGGCCACACACTAGAGGATTTTTAGCCAGAGTTTTAGTCTTTTTGAGTCTGAGGAGGCGTGGCTCAATAAAAACATTCTCTCATGGCCTGATCTGTGGTGGGACTCCTCAAGTGTGTGTATGTGTGTCCTCATGTCTGTCCTTTCAATTCAATTCAATTCAATTTTATTTGTATAGCCCAAAATCGCAACAAAGTCACCTTGCAGGGCTTCACAAAAAAAGAAAGACAATTAGTGAATATTATTAGTGCTGTGGCATCCCCTGTCCTTAGACCCTCCTTCTCGGCAAGGAAAAACTCAAAAACCCATTGGGACAAAAGGAGAAACCTCGGGGAGGTCCACCTGAAGGGGGGGTCCTCTCCCAAGGACGGACAGGCTGGATGGGGGTGATGCAGGCATTCACGGCGACGCCTCCCCTGATCCTTCCCATGATGACCGCTTAAGTGTGTGTGGTCTACGCACAGATTTTAAATCTCAAAAGATTTAAAATCCTGTAGTGTGTGGCCACCTTTAGGCAGGGGTCTCTAACCATTTTTATCTTGCAAGCTACTTTTGTGCAAAAATGGCAGCGAGTTACTTATGCTTCAAAGAAACACATGTAAATAGGCCTCTAGGACTGACAAGATTATCATTCAACTAAATAAAAGAAAATTACAGTAGTTTCTGCTTTATACTTGGCCACGTTTGGAGATATTTTGAATCAGAACAACAAAAATGCATCCAAAAAGTGACTCATCAAGCGAAGCGTATGTAGAAAATTTGTAGAAAGCCTTTGGTGAGCTACTTGGAAAGGGCTGGCGAGCTACTGGAGATCCCTGTTCTAAGGTAATCTTGCTTGAAAGGACAAGATAACTAAATATTTACTTTTTGTGTAGATAACAAATAATTTAGTATAGGTATCAAAAAAAGTATCATTCAGGTATTGGAATCGTAAACCAAGTATCGTTAAAGTACTAGTGTTGTGAAAATAATGAGCGATACCCAGGCCTAGCGCTGGTGGAGGCGATGCCAATGAGCAGGTTTATGATGTTATGTGCAGAATGGGTGAGCTATAAAGATTTTAAAACATGCTGTAAATTGGAAGGAGTAAACAAAACATGTGGGAAACGAAATAAACACCGTGCTATAAACTTTGCTATAAACTTGTGTGAAAGGTGCTGTATAAACAAAGCTTCTTCTTCTCCTCAGAAAGCATTTATTTCAAAATGTATCGAAAAAAGCACCACCTGAGTTTAAATGGCTGTTATTGGTTTGTTTCATCATGATTTTACGATGATTTACTGTTTAATGCTTGTTGGAGCCGATACATGTGGAAGAAACCAGCAACATTTTAATATGTATTAGCCCAGTACAATAAAGGCTTTTTAGAAAATGTAAATAGAGAATTATAATAGGCGTCACAATAGACCAGACACAGAAAAACATTTACAGTATTCCCATTTACCCTTGAGCAAAATCAGAGAAAGCACAGAACAATTATCTAAAGAAAAACATCTGGACAACATCTGAATTTGCTCAGCTCATTGACGTATTTGATATCTGTGTATAGGTTCACTTTTATTCAATTGTTAGCAATCATTTGTAGTAACAAATATTGATTAAAAAAAAAAAAAAAAGAAAATTGATTAAAAAAAACACTTTTCTTTACTCGTTCATGCCTGCGTGTAACAGTCTCTGGGCTATAACTTTATAACTTGAAATACCTAAAACAACTAATCCGTCTGTGCAAGTTCTCAGTCGTTCAGGAATTGTCCATTGTAGGCAAAGATCCTTCAGTCTTCCTCTGTTCCCTGTAGCGGATGAGTGACAAAGCTTTTTGGATAAGGGAAGGGAAGGGGAATCTTATTTGTACAGCGCTTTTCATATGACACAGTCACACCCAAAGCGCTTCACACATGAAAGGGAGGGGGCTCATTCACTCCAGGCTGATGGTGCTAAGCTACATTTGTAGCCACAGTTTCCCCTGGGGTAGACTGACAGAAGTGAGGCTGCTCACAACTAGCCTGGCCAGCCATACACTCCTCCTTTCTGCTCAAAAGGAGAACTGCCTGGACGGCTGCTTACAGCCTATCGTTGCACGAATGAGAGACTATCGGACCAATCACAGAGGTAGATTTGACACTTAAATGCAGAAGTCTAAACACTCAAATTGCGTATCATTCTGAACAAACTTTGTAAAGTTATAACTTCTTATTAAAATAGTTTAGTAGATCGCCTGTTGATTTGGCAGAAGAGGAGAATTTTCAGTGCGATATTTCTTGTTAAATTTAATGTTTTTGCACACGTTAAGCCGCCATGTTGGTCGGACCATGCCTTTCTCTGATTGGTTAATCGATCTGTCAATCACGCCCTTCTGAAATTACAGAGAGGACGCTCATGCCCAGATTACATGTCTTGTAATGCGTGTAGTCTGGCTGGCCAGGCAAGCTCACAAGTGCGCCAACGGTCCCTCCGACCACCACCAACCACTCACACATAGGCATTGGGTGAAGTGTCTTGCCCAAGGATAAAGAGCGAAACGTCCTACACTTCAACTACAGAGTACAGAGGAAGACTGAAGAATCTTTGCCTACAATAACAACTACAATAACAACTGTCTGTTTTGTATAAAGAGCATGGTATCAAATATCAATTGGATTAATTTAGGGGAGGCCAGATTGCAATTTGCCGCTGAACAAACCATAGGATCCATTTCATTTGGATCTTTATTCCAAATTAACTTGAGTTTGTTCATGTAACGTTCTTTTTCTTTGGTGTCTACTAGTCTTTCTCTATATGTCTGGTCATGTTTAGATTCAGGTTTAGGATTATTTAATGTTTATTTAACAATAATTTGGGGAAAATACTGAATTTTACATTATATACAACTAATTCAAACCTTTTTTGAGTCACAGCTTGTCATCCTACAGTGACGGTGGCTTTCAGTGTCAAACCAGTTGAGAACCACTGCTAAATACTGCAATGTTACAGAGGATACATGACACAAAGTGAAACTAACTGAGAGACAGTCGACTCATCTTAAAAATATACATGTATAATGCCAGTCCCACACAGTAATGCTTGAGTGTTTTTTTTTCTTAAATACTTAAGGAGGAATGTACTAGTCCTAAAAGAGCTTCCTCGTGCCCCTGTGTGGTTGCATTATGAAAAATAAACATAATTTCAAGACCTGACCAAAAAGTCTAGACAAAACAGGTCCTCCTGCACACATGACCAAGCAGCAGAAAAGGAATAAACCAGTAATTATTGACCACAGCACCATAAATATCTCCAGCTCAGATTAAACTAACCAGAGGCCAATTAATTGTGGTGAGTAGAGTAATAAAAACTTTATTGACTTTAAAGGTGCATTGTGGACCTTTTTATGCGGGAAAAGAAAACTTAATATTAGTGCTTATTTTACCTTTTAGTGGCCCAGTGGCTGTATGGGTGGTTAGCATGGAGCCTTTACTTTTCATCACAGCCGCCTCTACGACAATCCATTTGTTTAGGGTATCTGGCAGGTTTTCATGGAGACGGTTCCATGAGCAGACCCTAGAAACAGTGATGCCGGAGCGTTGAAGGCAGCTGTGATGAAAAGTAAAGGCGCCATGCTTACCATCCATACAGGTCACTAAAGGGTCAATTACTCACTAAAATCAACGTTTTTTTTCCCCCACATAAAAAGTTTCATAATGCACCTTTAACCTACAAGGCTGTTAGCTTTTGCCAGCTTCGGTCTAAAAACACACGTTATGCGTGCACCTATCACACTCTTCATCTCTAACTCAATTCTCTAATGACCATCACAAGCCAGCTATCACATGAAGTCAAGGAAGAGATTTAAGAGGGCGGCACTGTTCTATTTTCATTGAAAGATAAATATAACAGAAAATTACAAGGAAGAATAAGACAAAAACAAAAAATACATGTTTTGTCTCCACCAGTGAAGATACTGTAAAGGGACAGTGCCCATTATTTACAGGAAAATTCTACATTAATTGAACCAGTCAAAGATTAATTTGCTGCTATAAGTAAAGTTAGTATGCTTATAAAGGTCTTCCTAAACATTTTAGCCAAAACTGAGCAAACATCTCCAGACGGTTTCAACAAAAGTCATTAACTTTGCATGTGCCATGCAATTAAGCAGCATCCACCCAGAGGCAACTAATGGTTCGATAACTTCAATTACATGAAACCGTGTCGTGGCCAGACTCCGCGTAAAGCAATTAGACCTGCAGT
This sequence comes from Lesueurigobius sanzi, assembly GCA_900303255.1. Classification (NCBI taxonomy): domain Eukaryota; kingdom Metazoa; phylum Chordata; class Actinopteri; order Gobiiformes; family Gobiidae; genus Lesueurigobius; species Lesueurigobius sanzi. The sequence goes on along the minus strand of OMNZ01091437.1, from coordinate 22,453 downwards.
TACTCCAGTCAAAATGAATAACATGTGGATACAACACTGACGGAAAGTTAAAGGGCACTTTACGAGGGCACTGTGGTGCCGCTATCACGTTTTAATGGACCATCGGGCTGCCCAAGTGACTGACGCACTATGGTCGCGTGCTTTTTATGTAGGCTAAGCCAACTACTTCATTGATACAAAGTAAAGGAACTCAATGCGAATTGAAAATCAGGTTCAGTTTTTGACTTACCAACCACGGGCACTGGTGTCAAAGTAAAAAGCCGATTTGCATTTAGCATCTTGATGCAGTGGAGGTGTCGGGTTTAGGCTTGAGCAGCTCCTATGACTTTGCCTTTTTGGACGACCAATAAAACTACAAATATTCACGTAACCTCAAACAAAATGAAAAGGGACTTAATCCATTCTACATGACATCGCTCCTCCTGCAGCATCCACCGCTCCACTGTGCGTTCAGACTCCGATGTGGGACAAGCCCTATTCCATTGCGTTATGAGCGCTGCGCGGGACCACAGTGACCAAGGAGGAAGGAGGAGGGCAATGCAAAGGGGCGGGTTGTAGTCTAAATGCACATGTCTTTGTGGTTTGATAAATACCACTGGGTCACTATCACTGTTAATGTGTGGCTTTTTGTTTCGGGGTTGATTTTGAGATAGAGGACCATTGACCAAATGTCTGGTCTTATAAGAATAGCCCGTAAACATTTCGTAGCATAAACTTCTTCATCTTAAAGCGCAGGGATTTGAAAAGTTATATGCCTGTCTATAATCATAAATCTGACCCACACTTTCCTATTGTAGCCTCCTTAAATCTCTAGACCTAATAAACTCAAAGATGTTCAGTCGTTTTGCTGCAATGACAGAGCCAATACATAGGAGAGAAGTATAGAGTTACAGACTGGCTGAAATGTGGTGCAAATTGCAGAGACATTCATGGTTATTCACACAATATTATTATTGGACTGGTATAAATTACTCTGCTAAAATTACATATTGACTTCTTCCATAAACATTCTCGATAGATGCCAATTTTCTACCACTTTAGTGCTATTATAATAATCAACTGGATTTTGATAATAACTTCAGGAGGACGCCCCTGCAGCATAATCATGGCTGCTCAAAGTGAGACGAATGAAACTCTGCAGTCAGTGTGAAATTGGCTTCTTGAACTTATTGCACTTAACGACCTGCCCCATTTCCTTAATGCTTCTCCTAATCTCCTGTTCCTTCCTTTGACTTATCTATTATTTGTGTATGATTTAGATAAATATGCTCTTTATCCCTACCACTATTTGGTGTCTGGTGGTAACAGGCTCTTCCTATATTATTGTGTAAGCTAGCGTTTCCAAAACTGGGGTCCGGGGCCCTCTGGGGGTCCTCGGAGGCTCTGCAGGAGGGCCTCCAAATGTTGGTTACACATGAAATAACTTAAATTAATCTAAAAATACTAATACTAATTACTAATATGATTTTTTTTTAACATAATTTGAAGATAATTTGACCTTGATTTGAGCAGGTGAATAAAATGATCAAATGATAAAAGTCTTTTGCACAAAATCTTATTGCATATAAAATTGTAATAAATATCATACTGCACTAAGTAACTAGGTAGTTACATTTGATTTGAAAAAAACATAAATCTTTTTTTTTTTTTTTTTACTTGGAAAGCCAGAATTACTCAAAATGTATTTTAACTAATTAAGATAGCATTTTTTTTGCTGTGCAGTTCCTATTATTTGCAAATATCCTTGAACTGCCACCTTCTTATGTGGAGGGGTTTGAGCACCGGAATGAACCTAGGAGCTCTGTTGTCTGAAGTATTATGCTCCTGCAGGGTCTCTCATGGCAAACAGGTCCTAGGTAATGGGTCAAACCAAGAGCGGTTCAGAAGTCCCTTATGATGAAACCATCAAGGCCGGTTACGTCACCCAGAGGTGAAGGAGCGTCGTGGGGCCATCCTCCTGTGGACCCACCACCTGCAGGAGGAGCCATAAGGGACTGGTGCAGTGTGATCCGGGCTGCTTGGACATACTGCCCCCGCGACCCGGCAACAGATAAGTGGAAGAAGATGGATGGATATTGTAAATCTATGCAAAACCAATGAGGAAAACATGACACATTCGTTAGTGATTTGATATTACTGGGGAGATCCTTGGAATTGTGGGACTGATAAGTGGGGGCCGCGACCTACTGGAGTTTGGGAAGAGCTGGTTTAAGCAACTTAGCCATTGCCATCACATCACTGTTTATCATTTATCATTATGACCACTGGCAGCTAAAATATAAACAGGTCTCCCTCAAAGCAAAGCACCTGTTTGGCAGGTAAGCAGCATTTAACACTCTGTATTTGGCTCATTTGGTTTGGAGAGATGTGTGCGTGATGGTGACCACACTGCAAAAACTCATACCTTAGTAAGTTAGGTAATCCAGAAATTAGCTAAATTTTCTTGAAATAAGTACCTTTGCCCGTGGTTTGAGAAACTAATTTCAAGATACTTGTCCATGGGGCAAGTTTTTTACACTTGAATTAGGAAAAACACCAATCGTATTTCAAGTTTTTTTGTCTAATTTTGAGTGTGTTGAGACCTTTTTTCTTAATTTTAGTGTAAAAATCTTGCCCCATGGACAAGCATCTTGAAATTAGTTTCTCAAACCAAGGACAAATGTACTTAGTTCAGGAAAATTTAACTAATTTCTAGATTACTTAACTTACTAAGATTTGACTTTTTGTAGTGCAGATATAGGTTCTATTGGGAACATCCATTGTACATTTCTCCATTGTGAGATCAATGAAGCATCAATGCAGAATGCAATGCAGATAATAATAAGATAATAATAACTAAATCACACTTTTTGATAAGGTTCTGTTGCTTCAGATTGTCACACTGAAGACTATTGCAATAACTAATTGCCACTGTGGGAGGTGGTCGTAATATTCTGCTGCGACTTTGAGTTCATGCAACACTGTTATGGGAAGGCATTCAAAGAAAGTCCTTTCAATCGCAAGAGGATACAAACAAAATGCAACCACTTTAAAGTCAATCACACATGTGTCCAGGACTGAATCTCAGGAAATGTAGGAGAAGAGACAGTTTACAGAACTCCTTCCTGTCTGCAACCTGCAGAGCCAATATATCATGGCAGACTCAGGAAGACTGATTAGTTTCTATGCATTTCCTTCAGAGCAAGGACCCTACCCCACCCACAAAAAAAAAACCTTTTATGTCCAGGAATAACGCAAAGGAAGGCACTGCTTGTTTACTACCTCTTTCCTACACTTTCAACGTGAGAAGTTATACCCCATACATTTTATTTATTTTATTAGCTATTCATCACAACGTATCATGAAATATTTGCACATCATTGAGTTCCTCTATTTTTCTTTTTACTTAGAAGAAAAAGTACAGTGTTCAGCTCCTGAGCAGCAAGTATTTATGCTCACACATTTAGGTTTGAGCCACTGCTTTAAATGACTTTTAAATTATGTCATATTGGGCCTGTTCCTGGACACTGCCTTTGGCCCCATGTGGTCCTCCATGAAGTTTGTGATGTCTGTCTCTAATGTAGTTTTTTAAACCTGCTGGAGCCAATAAGAGTGTACTTACTTAAATCCAAGACTAAAAACAGAATGAGACGAGAACATTCTTTCTATTAATTTACTATTTAGTATATTAGCTGTAGCTGTAGGTTGATAAGGATAAAATCCAAAGCTTTTGGTTTTCTTTAAGTATCAGCTCTGTTCTTCTGTCTGAGGTGTCATTTTCAGATGCAGCATCTTGGCTTCAGTCAGAGCAGACCATAGATAGACAGACATAGAGACACATAGGCTGATACACTCTTGCACTAAATGGTCGCCCTGACCCCTGAGGTCATGTGACTGAAACCCATGTATAGCATAGCAGAATTTATATATTTTAATGTGCCTGAGTATGGGACCAGCCAAACTATGAAAAAAAATGTGACTTATCGGGAAAGTACGGTTAGTATGTAATGAACTTCAAGCCAGCAGAAAAAGATTTATGGTCAAACACATAGCTTTTACTGTCTCCACTAATCCACACATTTCATAGAATTTAACACTGCCCTCGTTTGAAAAAGTCCATATTGTCTTCTTAGTTTAAACTGTTTTCAACGTTCTCTTAGCAAGACAGGAGGTTTGTTTACCTGCTTGACTAGTTTCAACTACTTCCTGTGGTCTTCCTCAGAAACATCACTGAGTGAAGTGACGTGTCCGAGGCTGCTTATATGGATTTTCCAGTCATCAGGGGAAGCTTGCGCCCCCTACTGACTGATTGACTCCTTCTCCAGGACCGTCCCAGGTGTGAGAAAGGGTGTACGCTCCGTCGTCCCGGTTCATTGATGTTGGTGCTCATTTCCTGATCTCGATGGCTTCTCTGATCCATTGGTGGCACTTGTTACTTTCGGGACGGATGACCCTGGCATTGTCCCAGTCCATAATGTGGTTCTCCCTCTTACCGTGGTCAGATATGGCTGATTAACACTGTCCTGTTTAAACACAAAAATACAGTGCGCTGCAATGTGTTCACAATGTCTTGTTTCAGTGTTTGTTGTAATCAGCCCAAAACAAAAACAAAGGAAAGTGCAGCATCTTATCCATTTTAATTTATGAAATGATCTGCTTCTTAAAAGTTGACAAATTCCACTTTTACTAAATATATAATTTTACAGATGGACCCAGACCTTGAAAGAATGGTAGATGCTTCTTGCTCTAAAAGGCATGAAAGCATTTTTGATTTACAACTGACTAATTGCCCATTGCTGAGGAACCTTACAGCCACATAAAGCACTGGCTTCAGTCTGTTCTCACTGGAATCCTCAGTGTATACAGCAGCTCGGTTTGTGTGGGTTAATGCTGACACCACACAGTAAACACTGACTAAATATGGAGTCTGGTACTGGATGGTATTCTGACCAAATCTTGCCATTGTAAACAATTAAAAAAAAACATACCAGTATTCATATTGAACTGTAATGGGCTACTTGGTTCCAGTGAAGACATGGACATAGTTTGGAAGAATGCAGTTCTCCAGAATGGTTAATGTCAGCATATTTTCTCAATAACGCATAGATGAGTTGCAGGGGGGCAGTTATTCATGATAGAAAACAGATCTGTAGGTTTCAGTTGCACTTTGATCATAACATTTCACCATGCCCTTACTCTAATGATAAGCAGGCCAAGTAGGCCAAATGTCTTACATACTAGCCCCAGTTAGTTCACAAGATATTTGGGGCCACAGAGGCGCAAATGGTAGGGCGGGTCATTTCGAATCCCACTGGTGCACACTGCTCATCTTTCTTGTATCAAACTTTTAGAGGCTTAAAAATGGAAATACCTTCAGCCTCATGTTTTGTTTTTATCTTTTAAGATAACTTCCAGTACAAAAGGAGGAGCAGTCACAGATGGACAGCTCTTAGAGTTCTCCTCATGTGCTCCTGAGGTCATGCTCACCTCTCCGTCACGCTGATGAGACCTACAACTTCCCTTCACTCCACACAGGACCATGACAGGGTCTTGACCCTTTGACTCTGTCAGCAGGGATTCTGAGCTTTAGTTACAGCCACAAGGCCTCCGCTGCAAACGTCTATGCCAGCCCTTCCCAAACTCCAGCAGGTCGAGGGCCCCCATGTATTGCACAGGGGCCCCCCAGTATTATGACTGACCACTCTTTTTAAAGAATACATAATGTTTCCCTAATTAATTTTGCATTTACATAACAAAAATGCAAATATTACTAACTACACTGCAAAAAAACACATGCTTACATTTCTTTATTTAAGAATATTTTACCTTCATTTGAGAAATATTGACTAAAAAAACTATTTATGAGTGTTATAAAACATTTAATCCTATTTTAGATGCAATAAGTTGTTTATTTCTTGTTTTAAATGCAAACAGACTTATAGCACTAACAGATAATTTTAGTAACTTCGTCAAATTTACAGGAAATTATGAAGAAATGCTGTGGTACATCTCTGGAATGAAATTTGTATCAGACCGTCCCAGTGCCTATAGTATTGGTTAAACGCTCATGTAAAGCCGCAGCCTGAAATGATGAATCCCTGCATTAGACAGTCCTGTAAATGAATATGTGCATTTGAACACGTGCCTTAGCTTCCATTATGACATCAGCTCTTGGCACAAAACACATCCATTGTGATTAGAGGATATCGTATTCGGCCGGTCTCCTCTGACCATGACATCTGAAACAGCGCACGTTACAAAAGATTTCTTTGGCTTTAAAACAGATTTTTAAGGATTTGGTGAACAGAGCTATAGACCTATCTGAGGAGTACATTTCTCTCAGGATCCCAGCATTTTATTTCTTTGACATTTTGTTCATTTAGGCCAGATAAGTTTGACTGTGGCGTGTAATGTCCCACCAGCCAAATTTTATAAATGAAAACACCACAAATACTGTTTATGTAACATGATCATGATCCTTGAGCAGAGCAGTGATTGTGCTCACAGTTATGGGCCAATGTTGAGAGCACCAAGTACATGTGGATAATTTATATTTCAATACTTTTAATCTCTTAGTCCAAAAGTAATGGCTATATAAACAATATATACCACAGTGACAGAGGGGGGGGGGGGGGGGTGGGGGGGGTCGC
>OMNZ01091432.1:0-13534 GCA_900303255.1 Lesueurigobius sanzi | reverse complement strand
ACATTGATGGTTATTCAGCTACACAAAGCATAAACAACAAACTGAACAGGCATCTGGCATGTGAACGCAACATATTAATTCATATATAAACTATGAGAAAAAGTGCAACATGTAGTCTGGAAAATACGGAGCATAGCATGGATGAAATACAAATGAATAAAGTGCAACATTTCAGATGACCCCGAGTTAAAACCTGAAGAAGCCCAAGTGCCACCAGTGGTACACCGTTTGAGAAACTCTGCCCTAGAAAACCTAAAAAGCACCCTACAACATGAGCCACAAAGAAGACATCACTAAATCACTACTACTACATGCACAAAGGCTATCGCGAATATGAGAACGAGGCTAATAGTGTGAGAACAATGCATTGCATAACAGGCAACCAGCAGCATGGGAGCCACCGGAGGGGAGCTCCAGGGCCCCAGCCAGACGCAGGATGACGCATAGATCCAACCGCACACCCCACGCCCACACTGCAGTCACACACACACACACACACACACACACACACACACACACACACACACACACACACACACGCACGATACAGTGGCAGCAGCAGCAGCAGCCACTCCCACACATTCATCATCATCTGGATCCTGGCAGCTCAAGTGGTGCCATTAAAGAGCAACATGTGCAAATGCGCCCATCGATGAAAGGACTTTAACCAAATTGAGCCCCAGGGATTTGGCAACGGGGCAAAGTGGAGACTACAAATTTTAAGGCGAGCATCGGGCAAAAGGCAGAAAGGAAAAAAAATAATGAGCGAAGTGGCAGAAAGGAGTTAAATGGGTCACATGTGGATTTGGGAGTCGTGCCGGTCATCGGGTACAGTGAGGTGTTCAAAGGTGAAAAGATGAAGGCAAATGGGAGAAACAGGAGTGTTGTAGAGTACTGGGTTGCATATTTTCTGACGTGTGAATTTATGAGCGAAAGTGGATAGAAGAGAGGTTCATCTTATAATGGGAGGGTTTGCGGTTTGAATCTTCATATGTCCTTGGGCAAGACACTTCACCCTCAGCCTCACTTCCATCAGTCTCTCTCCCAGGGCAGCTGTGGCAACAATAGTAGATAATGGAGTGAATCATGCAATGTAAAAGGTCTTTAACTCCGGTCAATTATCATTTCCCTACATGTTACTGATCTCAGTGGCTGCGATACATCGGTTGAATTTCTTCGGACCATTCAGCGAGCGGGGGAGGCGGGTGTTGTAGGTGACGTCAGGCATATGCAGGAAATGATAATACGGATAGCTAAGGCCAGGCTAGTGATTGGGTAAAATCAGATCCAATCGTTTCAAACGTTAAAGAGCAACTAACCCCCAAATCAACTTTTGTTTTGCTGACTAACTGTATAAATGGGTGTCTAATAGTGTTGCCTATGTGTCTCCATTATTACTGTGACATTTTAGTGCACATTTGTTGAAATCTAACTTTTGGGCTTAAAACCGCCTGTGTGGCGCCCTCTTGAGGTTAAAATTATATGGCATTTGAATTTTGGAGTCTGTCACCTTATTTGGAGTCTGTCACCCTTATTGGTTCAATGAGGTTGGTCATTGGTTGGTTGATGTAACGTCCCAAGATGCTGTGGGCCCTGCAGCTAAGAACACTAGAACAACAACAGCAGGCTAATGTTGCTACCCAGATGCTAATGGTGATTCTAAACGTTTTATGCTTGGAGACTTAACACATCTGTAAAGCAAATCCAGCGACTGAAACAGGCTCGTGAAGAGCTTTAAAAAGACATATAGCATGTCCATACTGAGGAACATTTAGCTGCTCCTGGAGCAATTATAACCTCAAAACTATCTTATAAAGTTAGCGGCAGTACCCTCATCCCCTGGGCATTCCCTGCTCCACCAGGTGATGCCTCCTTCTGCCACAGTTTTCAAAAAATAAATGTGGGTGGAGTTAGGCTGTGGTAGGGGGTTAGTTGTTCTTTAAAAAGGAGTTCACCCCTCCCACCTGAAAACTGAGCTCAATTCGGAAGATCCAGACCCTCTGTACGAAATGGGGTACAGAGGGTAAGACCAGGCTATGAAAGAACGGTACCAGAATGGTCGGTACCAGACTGAGACCGTTAAACAGTACCCAGCCTGGCTTAAGCACCTTTTTAGCAACAGGCCGTTTGCACTTGAAATATCCTTACTCCCACCTCAGCGCTGTGAAGAAAGATATTAGCTTGTGGTATAAAGATACATGCTGCTTTGGCTGCTAGTCCAATATGAAGGTGCACTAAAAGCACAGCGTCTGCCAACTGTTTTGACACCCTCTGCCACCGCCGCGAACGGCTCCCGCGTGTCTCCCGAGTAATTATTCCGCCTTGGTAACTCATTTTATTCACAGCCAGCCCTTCATTCAGGCTCTCGCGTTTCCAGCCAGCAGAAAGCGGAAAGGCAGGGGATTGACTGGTGAGCTGCATTCCCCCCGTGTTATTATGGCACGGGGCCGCACTCCCATCAACGGAAATCAATGCTGCGCAAGTAAATGAGCTGGACCCCCTCGGCCCCAACATCTGATGAGATAAACAGATTAGCAACCAAAACAACAACGTAGACATTAGCGCTCACGGGTTTAGCGATAGCCATTATCTGATGTAGCCCCACTAAAGGCAATTTGTGCAACCACGAATATCGGTGACTTTCATGAAATCATTGCACTGCGGGGTTAAGGCGGGACTTAGATTACTGACGAAGATGGAAAAAAAAGATGCATTGAATGGTTTGTCATTAAATGTTTTCACAATAAGGTATAAGGTGTGAATATGACCACCAAAAAAATATTTATGGTGACGAAATCTGAATAATGAATCGATCCAGGCTTAAATTTATGCTTTTTTGTTGGCATGTTGCATACAAAGATTAGATTAAATGTCACTTTCTTTGGGGTTCAAATAAGCTAAGATAGTTCTTTATTGATCTTGAGAAATTTACTTGTTATAACAGCCCTTAGAACAGGATCACACACACACCCAGGAAAGCATCCCTCTGAGAACACCTTCCAAATATTGTTAAGTACAAAAATAGAAGGTTTGGTGTTTGTAGGTGCTACTGAAGTGGAAGATATTGTTGCCACAAGTTGAGAAAAATGTATATGAGAAAGTTACCCTTGATCTTACAATATAAATCTATGGAGAAAAGATAATTAAACACCTGACTGTGAAGATGAGGTAATTTATTTGTCTCTATCTGAAAGTGTATTGAATTTTCCCTGTAGTGTCTCCTCCTCCGAAGTTGTGAAAATATATTAAACTCATTTGTTCTGAACTGGGAAGCTACTGTACTCCAGTGGCCTAAGCTGCCTCGTGGCACACTAGTAAAGGCAGTGGCAACACCTTGTCTTTACTATTCACCTTATTCTGCCCCGCCCACTTTTGTTGTAAAAGCATTTCCTATTTTTATTAGCACTTCCTGTGAGCTGGGATTTCCATTGTCGTCAATGTCAAAATCAAAGCCATCATCAGCTCAAGTCAGACCTGCAGTTTGACCAGAAACACCAAATGGCAGCCCCCAGTGCAACTTCCTGAATAAGGTGAATGTTAGCCGTTAGCTTCGAGGCATAAACACCTCTCGTTATGAGCACGGACGTTCCTTCCGGTGAAGTGGTTACATCCGACGTAATGTTTTTAACCAGCCGCTCGTCACATCGTATGAGTAAATCGCTGTCCACCAGGTTATCTTCAGATATGTCTAGACATTTATATATGCTATATGCTACTAATTCAATGCAATTTGATGTTCGCCTCCGGTTCTCAACTCAGGAAGTTGGTCACATGGGCTCTCTGTGCATATAGCCCATAGGCAAGAAGTTGGTGTGTGTTATTGGCGGTGGTCCCAAAGTGAGAGTCTGGACCCCCAGGGGGGTTGCAAGGCCCTGACCTGGGGGTCCCCAGATGATTCCAAGATGAAAATAAATAGAAAAATAACACTGTTTTTAAAATAGTGTTTAGTTTAGGACAGCATAAAGCCTTTCATTGTTTGTAAACATTCCAGGCTTAGCTGGAGGCGGGAGACTAGATCCTTTTTTTTTTTTTTATTGCTATTTGTGTCATTCCAACGTGTTAACATTACACAAGTATACACCACATAGTGACATTTTTTTTTTTTCCCTCTTTTCTCCCTCCCCGTACCATCCCTCCTCCCCCCGCCCCTGCCATACGTCCATAAAGTAAGTACATATCACAATTTTACAGAGAAAAAAAAAATATATATATATCATAATATACATACATATATGCACACACATACACATACATATATACACAAACACATATATATATATATGCATACATATATACACACATGCACACGTACATAAACAGATGTACAGTATCCCTCTCCCCCTCCTCCTTCCTCTCTCTTCCCCTCTTCGTCTTAGCCTTCCTCTATCATCCTTTTCTTTTCCCATTTTTCTCTTCCTCTCCTTCCCTTACCTCTCCCTTTTTCTATTATCCGTATCCCATCCCCAGTTCCGTTTATGGGAGACTAGATCCTTATCTATTTTCATTGTAGCTGTTGTTATAGTACCGATAAACAAATATCTAACTGTTGTTGGGAATATCAGATAAAACTTTATTTTATAGTCTCAAATGTCATTCCTCTTGTTCTTGCTCCTTAAGCCACAACAGGACAACATGTTTTAGCTGTATAGTTTTACACTTATAATTGCTAGTTTTGGTTCAATCTCATTTCTCGTGCTCAATTCCTGCCTCCGGCTGATGTCACTGATGATGTAAGCAGCAAAAGGGTCTATATATTTGTGAATTGGGGTCAAATAACAAAAGAAATACAAGATAACACATTTCATTTCGATTTTTTTTGTCGCTTGAAATTATTACAAGAGGCAGTTTATGCAATGGGGATCCAGAGTCATTCACATGTTAATTTTGGGGGTTGCGGCCAAAAAAGTTGGGGAACCCCTGGTCTAACCAACTGCACCTCCAGAGATTTTGGTCCGGATCCAAAGCATTTTCATCTTCAATATACTTTATATTATCTAAGGTTGAATGAACAATTAAATAAATAATATAAATACCACAGTTACCACAGCCCAATGACTGCAAACAGTATGTCCGGACACACACCAAACACACGCTGAAGGTTCCAAAGGTAAAGTTTGTAGACCTCAAGCAGATTTAGTTAGGGGCCCCTGAGTTAGACCAACTTCTAGACCAACACCAATAACACAGTCAGTGGAGTCTAGCTCTTACAGTTTTTACCAACAGGTCGCCATGTATCATTCTAAAAATCCATCCAAAACCCACAAACATACAGATTTTATTCAGTGTGCTCCTCTGACGACTCTGACCTGCCCCCTCTCTCTCAGAAATAGCAGCAGAATTAGAATATGATTAACATATTTGACATGGAGGAGAAAAAAAAAACACTTGTTACTGGTCTGGTTGCCTAGCTTAAGTACAACAATTTAGGTTCCAAACAGTAGCACTTGTCTCCATTGTAGGCCTGAGGTGTGTTTGCAGAAACTTTGGGGTGGACAACGGGCACCCCTGGCGGATGACCACTTAATTGTCTCAGGACTCCACAATCCACAAACAGCTAAGCAATATGTACAATTCGTTAAAAGTATAAAGCATGTTATTAAGCCATGAGCAGACAGCAGACAAATCCAAGACGCAAAACATATTGACATGGACCAGACATATGCGTAATTGGTTAATCAATTCATCATCATTATGAGCAAATTATACTATAAGAAAACTATCAATTCACATGTTAGAGAGTACTCATGCAGCATTCACGGCAAATAGCAATAAAATCAATCAAATCCCAAGAAAACAACACTTTTTTGACCACAGTTAATTCAAAAATGTCTTGTTTACTGTATGCAATAGACAAAGAATAATATCAAGTCATCAAGTCCGTGGTTACAGTCAATCAATAATTATTTGATAAAACTACCAGTCAATCAATTCATTTAAAGGTACACAGAAAAGCAGCAAACTTTAGCCATTAGCCCACTAGCCTCAATGCTAACAACCTCTGAATTAGCCAAAGACTCCATCTGGGTACCTCATGACCACCATAAGAACCGCAGCAGCTTGTGTGGAATCACCTGTACTCACCACTCTCGACACTCTTGATTTTATGTCTGGTTAAATAGAAGGTCTTGATTTACTTACCTAGAAAGAGACAAGAAAGGGAAGGGGAGAAAGAGAGAGAGAGACACACACACGGGTTATTAGCACAATTTATTGACTGCAGTGAAATGTAATGTGAGTTTAAAGAAGTAGCCTGGGCAGGGATCCAGACACAGGCACAGCGTATGGTAATGTCACTGCAAGGAAGCCAGCGAGGGCCAGTATAAAAGGACTTAATCATGGCATGTTGTGGAACTGCGTGATATCGCAAAGTATGATATTCAATAAATGTCTTGTGATAATAGTATAACTTCAACACAGTATGTTCCACTAAACTTAAACAAAAGTCTTAAGGCGAGACACTGCATAGGAGAAGTAGCTTATCTGTCGTTCTCAGTCGTACAGGCGTTGTCCATCGTAGGTAAAAAGTCTTCATCTGTACTCTGTAGTTGAAGTGTAGGATGTTTCGATCTTAGTCCAAAGATCTTCTTCAGCGAATGATGACTTAACACTGTCTCTTGAGAGGAAACCAGTGGGAGTTAACCCCTAAGTCCCACCTCTCTCGGTACTAAAGGTTGGAAAACATCTTATCCTATTCGAGCACTAATTAGGTATGAATAGGCTAAGATGTTTTCCAACCTTTAGTACCAAGAGAGGTGGGACTTAGGAGGTTAACTCCTCCAAATGGTTTCCTCTCAAGAGACCCACAAGCGTGTTAAGCCATCATTCGCTGACGAAGATCTTTGGATTAAGATTGAAACGTCCAACATTTCAACTACAGAGTACATATGGCGACTGAAGAATTTTCACCTACGATGAAGTAGCTTAGCTTAGCTATTCATCTAAGAAGGGCTTGTTTTCTCTCCGTGATGCTTTGCTTCAGGCAGGCCTATACATACAGCCCTACTATTTATGAAAAACTTTATCCCAAATACTATATGTCCAGAGTTTGGGGCAGTAGGCTAAAAGCAAATGGTATGATAGTCAAAAAATGTCTTGAATCTTGTGATAATAGTATAGCAATATGTTACTGAACAACTTCAACACAGTAGGTTCCACTAAACTAAAACAAAAGTCTGAAGGCGAGACACTGCAGGTGAATAGGAGGAAATATATTCAATTGTTAGTTAATGTAGTTAATGCTTCATTCACAAACCACGCTTCTCTCAAGTAAATATTTATGAACGCATGTATTATTCCTGTTTGTAAGTAGCTAACAGCCACATGAATAATAAGTAAAACTGCTAAGGAGCCCGACCCTGAATATAAAATGTGCAAACTCATAACCCAATTTTAATAACGACTTTAATTACTCTAATCGAACAAATACGGATGAGCAGACAATGGGAGAGGCAGGCAGATGGGAGATTGCTCAATTATACCCCGCTCCCAGCTAGAAGAATGCATTACGGTAAATTAGTCTAACACCTAATATTTTCAGCAGACTCAAGGGTGGAAGGAAGACTCTGGTGGTAAAAGCATCATCGGCCTAAGTACAAAACTCCATTACTGCCAATCCATCCAGTTCATCGGTGTATTGTCAGGACTGTAAGTGGGATTCGAAAGATGTTTTTTGTCAGCTCTTTTCAATTGTAGAGAAGGGTTGTCGAAGTCGTCATCTGTACTAGTTTGGAGGAGGTCAAAAGGCAGGAAAACCTATAGTGATTTGTCGAGGAGGAGGAAGTGGCCAATACCCGCAAATCTAAGGAAGTGAGAGTAGTTTTGAGACTAAACAAGTTTAATAACAATACTATGATAATATAAGAATATTTGTAATATCTTGAAATCTTCTTGGGATTTGCGACTCCCTGGTGTGTCCCGACTAGGGCTGGGAGATATGGCCTATGGATTTTGTTTACATCACGATTTCCTCACAATTCATCTGTATATTGTCTTTTGAAGTCGACTAAAGACATCTGCTTCTTCTTGAGTTTAGACCTGGTGTTGTAGTGGTTTAGTCTTGGTTAAGTCCGAGTTTCAGCCCTTACAGAGTTTTGGCACGCTTCCATCATGGTTCATTCCCGGTTTGATCCTGGTTCAGTCTGTGATATTGTCCAGGGTTAGACCTGCTTTAAGCTGGACACACACTAGAGGATTTTTAGCCAGATGTTTAGTCTTAGGAGGCGTGGCTCAATAAAAACCTTCTCTCATGGCATGATCTGTGGTGGGACTCCTCATGTGTGTGTATGTGTGTCCTCATGTCTGTCCTTAAGTGTGTGTGGTCTGTGCACAGATCTTTAGTCTCAAAAGGTTTAAAATCCCCTAGTGTGTGGGCACCTTTAGAACCAGTTTTCTCTTGGTTTATTTCTGATTGAGTCCTTGGGTTTAGTCCTGGTTTAGATCATTGTTTCCTTCTGTCCCTGGTTTAGTCTGTTGTGACAAGTAAATTTCTCCATTGTGAGATCAATAAAGAACTATCTTATCGCTTATCTTATCTATCTTAGTCCTTTTTAGTCTGGTCCTGGTCCTGTAATCCTGACAGCGAAGAGAAGAATACATTGAAGGGTAGACTTTTCTTAAAAGTTTACCAGAGTAGCCAGTTTTAAATTCATCTTGAGGGCATCACTGTGAAAATACCATTATTCAAAATACTTTTACCAGGGGTGTAGTCTTCATTTTTCCAGTGGGTATACTGTGATTTTTAGCCATGGTTATTTAGTATGACATAGTCCTTTGAAACACTGTGCCACTGAATCAATATCATTTTTTCCCCCCAAATAGACCCGACTGAAATATTAACACGTCTTCCATAACGCTCTTGGCACTCTCTCTACCCTGTGGTTATTTCGGGAGTCTCTTCACATTGTCTCGCATCAGGACGAGAAATGAAATGCCTTTAATGGGTCCGTGCACATCGGCCATTCATCCACAGTGACACCGGCAGCATGTATGGAGAGAAAGTAACCCAGGGAGAACCTTTTATCTGCTGAATGAACTCCGCGTGCATTATAAATTCATGCGGCAGCGGATGTGACAGCCTGTTAGCTCAGCCGTGCCCATATGGCCCCCGAGTGACTCACAGGGTGGCCTTTAGCATCGCAGCCAGAGGAGTAAACACTCACAAGTCCTCAACGTTTGGTCTATAGGAGAAAGATAGTACACAAGAAATGTTGCTCAAAGTTTCGGAGAGGCGTTTGATAGTGTAGCCTGGTTAAACACGTTACTTCAAGTACAGTGTGAGATAAAGGGAGAGACTGGAGGCAAAAGTAAATCTTTCCAATCAGGTGTTTAACTACTGCCCAAATGCAACGTTTCTCTATAGAATTATATGGGAAATTCAACCTCCATCCATCCATTTTCTTCCACTTTATTCGGGGTCGTGTCGCGGAGGCAACAGTCTGAGCAGAGATGCCCAGACTTCCCGATCCACACACACCTCCTCCAGCTCTCCCTGGGGGATCCCAAGGCGTTCCCCAGGCCAGCTTAAAGACATAGTTTTTTCAGCGTGTCCTGGGTCTTCCCCGGGGGCCTCCTTCCAGAGGGACGAGCCCGGAACACCTCTCGAGGGAGGTGACCAGGAGGTGTCCGAACAGATGCCCGAAATTGAAACTCCAAATGCATTTACACTCTTGTGACATTTCCACTTTAGTTGCACCTTCAAACACTTTCTGGGAAGATTTTTAACACCAAAATCCCCAATGGAAATATCTTTAGATTTGTAGGTGTCATTTTTGAAGAGGAACTAAATAAAATAAAAAATCCTGCTGATTAACTGCATATGACGCGTTATTGTATTGTTCCCAGTGCAACTGTTCGGTGTGGAATTACTGAAGTATGAAATGTATCTCAAACTTCAGTCAGGCTGGCTTGCCAGGCTAGGTAATTCCAGACCGACCAGACCAATCACAGCACAGGAAGAGAGCATTTTCAGCGGCAGAATTAATCAATAAACTAGTCAAGATGGCGCCCGCAACAGAGCGAGGTCTTAGCACTGCCTTATCTTCTGTTTTGAATGAGCTGAACATGTCCTTAATGCCTTAAAACTGTCTGCTCTGAAGGTTTTTCACTTTCATCACTCTTCCTACTGGATTTACGTCACATCTGTGTTTCTCTGATTGGTTAGCGGTGGGTTTGTTAGTCCCGCCTCTAGTCTCAAATTTGAAACAGACAGCGAATGTGGGCAGTTAGTTTGGGTGTTAGGGTCAGTTAGGTATTTAGTTCCACATTTTTAACTAAACCATTGTGTCTCTGTATAGCTCATCCCCAACTCTGTGATTGGTCTGAACTGAATGTACTGGAGAGATCTACAGTATGTCTATGGAGCAGTACTAGACTGTCTACTCTGTGTGGGTTACCTAGTGTAAGTCAGGCGGATAGGCTATAGTGGTAAAAGACACTTTCAAATGTACTTTTTAAATGACATTGACAGAAACCCGACTATAACTATAAAGTACTTTCTCCTCGTCTTCAGTCTTTGTAAAAGCCTCTGTGACAGCACTTCATTAGGTTTTGATATTCTGGAGTGTGCCAAGCGAAGTGCAACGGATCAGTCTCTTCCTACACTGCACACTTCAGTTAGAAGTCTCCTGAACATGTGTTTGAAACCACTGAAACTCGCGGCTGTAAAACTTGTGATTTGGGCCTGGGTCTGGTCTTGCCCATGTGAGTAGGGAAATGTCTTTTTTTCAGTCAGTCTGAACGACAGATCCAATGTTTTCAAATGTGACACAGGCCACTTGGATATGTCTGTTAAAATATATGAGAGCGGGGAGAAAAACTACAGGTGCAAGCCTAAAAGTACAGACAATTATAACCATATTATTATTGACCATATTAAACCAAGCGATGACCTGTTTTGGTGTTAGAGATTTTTTTAATGTAGTCATTTACAAACATTCATTTTGCAATTACAATTACTATTTGAAAGTAAAAAAGTTGTAAAATAGCTATAAATGGTTGAACGTAGCTCCACAGCGCCCTCTGGTGGCCACTCCCGACAAAGTCCAGAGCGCTGCTTTTAACAGCTACCACAAATGCAGACCAGTTGTGCTTTAACCAAACCACTCTCATGTGGCCTGACCCGTTCCATTCTAGTCAAAATGAGGCTTAGATCACAGACAGGTCGCAATTTGTATAATCAACATATGCTCCAGCTGGACCCGAACCAACAAAATTCTTACACCATTGCACTAATACTTTTACTCCTTTGACCTTTCCATTTTAACTTATCTTACGCTCTCATACGTAGCCACACCGCAGTCTGTTTACAGTTCTGGATTATTACGCTCATTAGTCTTGGTTTAATGGTGCAAATGAGAGCGGCTTGGTGCGAGAATCAGCATAAAAAAAATGTCTTCTCCCCAGCAACACCAGCTCTGCTCCTCAATGAAAGGCACGGCGCTGACGTCAGTAATCCGCAAGTCCCTTTTCCACCTTGGATTAGAGTCTTTTGTCATGCTTTCCTACTCGCTTCGGGGAGAGGATAGACTTGAGAGAGAAAAGAAATAGTATTTGCAATCACCAGAGAAGCAGCATGCGCGCTAGAGGCATATCTAAACAATAGGCAGCAAAGACTGATCCAGGACTCGGCAGAACTCGATTCACAGGATTAATTTTGTTCTTTGTAAAGCTTATTGCAGTGATTTCAAGGAGGAGACAGTGTGATGGACTACACTGGGGAGTGTACGGGTGTTGTGTGCCTGGGCAAGACACTTTAAGATTGGTTGCATGGCTGGATCTGATGTAAAATTGTAGGTAAAACAGTCAAATCAAAATCTTATTCTGGAGAAAGTTGATCCACTATAGTTGACTCGGGATAAGAATCTGTAATGCTTTTCTTCTCTGGTCAATGTAAGAAATTTGGAGCTTTTCAAAGTAAAAGTCCATGTTGTCAGGCTGCCACTGGTTCCTTTGGGCCCATACCATTAATGCTTCGACCCAATTACAAACCAGTTTTAATAAGAGTGGGCGGGTTTATCAAATGGACATAGACAGTGAGCCTTTATTATTCATTTTTCAAGGTGTAGTGATAGAAAATTATATATACAGAGCCAGTAACTATTTTCTTTTCGTTCATTGTATTTTATAAAACCTTCTTTGGCTCTTTATTTTGTGGCAGGTCAGATTTCTTTCATGGTCAACAGATGAGGAGCTTAGCCGAGCCACCGCGGCCCACACTCAAGCAAAGCTTTGTACAAATAGTAGAGTTGTTCCTCATATTGACAAAACACGGGGTTGTAGGTTTTGAAGGAATGGACAATATTTTCAGTGTTTTTGAAGTGCTTATACACGTCCTTAGACCTCTGTTGTGTGCGATCGTCGTTCTCAAAATAGTTTCACGGCCAGAGGACATACTGTGCTCCATATACTGTAAACGAGAACACTCCCTTTAACAAGGAACATTTTAAACAATATCTCGACTGAAAAAGATGAAGACTACCGGGACTTTATACTCTGGAGCGGTGTGAAGGTGAATGTTTTTGGAACCGATGGCTTATAAACTGCATGGCATAGCAAATGGGAGGACTACAAAGAAAAATGCATGGTGCCTACAGTGAAACACGTGTCCCCAAAAATGATCATTGTAACATCCCTGTTGTCAGCACCAAAATCTCTCCGTCATACTGAATCCGAGGCATCGTGATTTTCCATAATACTGGGCTCTAGACCAACTTTTTTTAGTAGCACTGGTGCCAAAAACTTTTTGATTTGGTAGCGCAAATATGATTTTGGCGACAAGTTATACATTTGTCATCTTTTTAAATGGATAAAACAGATTCCAAAAGCACCAAATGTGTTATATAGGTTTCACAACAGAATCTAAAAAGCATCATTTTAAAAATGTGGAGGTTTATTGTCAAAATCTGTCATTAGATTCAAGATTCTTTATTTGTCAAACCATGTGAATGGTTCGAAATTATGTTTCTCTCATCCTTGATTGTGGAGCGGGGGCAGGGGAAAGAGGGGAGGGAGGGAGGGGAGGGAGTTCAGCTTCCTGATGGCCCTGTGTACGAAACTGTTCCTCAGTCGACTGGAACTGACCCGTAGATTCTACTTTTGACTGAAAAAGGTTTTAACCTAGTTTTAGTTTATCATAGGCAAAGATTCTTCAGTCTTCATCTGTCCTCTGTATTTGAAGTGTTGGATGTTTCAATCTTAGGTCTCTTAAAAGTAAACCAGAAGGAGGAGTTAACCTCCAAGTCCCTTCTCTCTTGGTACTAAAGCCTATTCATACTTAATAGGGCTTCGTTTGTGTAGGTTCTCAGTCGTACAGGAGTTGTCCATCGTAGGCAGAAATTCTTCAGTCTTCATCTGTACTCTGTAGTTGAAATGTAGGACGTTTCGATCTTACTCCAAAGATCGTCATCAGCTACTGAAGGTAGGCTCTCAGGGAGACAATGGACCCTCGTTAAGTACTTTACCTTTAGCACTAAGAGAGGAGGGGCCTAGAGGCTGACTCCTCCTGCTGGTTCACTAGCTTTATAAACCCACAGCGTGT
>OMNZ01091431.1:0-14830 GCA_900303255.1 Lesueurigobius sanzi | reverse complement strand
GTCAGGTGTCGAGAGATAAATGAGGAGAGGTCACGTGAAGGAGATGCCAGTCACTGATCGCAAATGAGCACATTCATAGGTCGGACATGAATGGCGACACGTGCAGTGTGGTTGCTATGGTTACCGTATGCTCTCCTCTCAAACATCGCATTTCAACACCCAAACATTAATTTAAAAGTTTAAGAGGCAAATGTCAGTGACAAATGAAATGTAGCCTCGCTTAAATTACAACCAATAACCACTAAACTTTCGCGGACTTTCAAGTGCGCAGTGATTTGGTCACAAACACCATCAGCTGCTGCTCTGCTCTCTGTTCACCCCCTGCCCTGTGTCTCCCTTTGTGTGAGCAGCTAACGCTAATCGTGGCTAGTAGCTAGCTCCCTGTACTCCACCACAGAAACGCAAGTTTGTAGTGCGATCAAGTCAAAATCATCTCAACTCAGTGTCTGGCAGCTAACGCTAGTTTGTTTAGAATTTTCACACCCACAAAGCTAAGCGCCAATGGCTTCCTGAAGGCTGTATTGTTGCAGACTGTGTTTAACCAAGACGTACAGTACCTGCACAGGTGTTGCTGTTGCTGGGTCTGGATGATCAATTGTTAGCCCTTTTCCACCGATGAGCAGAGAGCAGTATATCCTTCTCGCTTACAAGCTTGTACCCAAAGTTGGCATTTCTCTGGATTTCTTACAAGCTCAGGAAATGCAATGAAAAAACTCCCCTCATGGTCACAGTGTCCATATCACAAGTCACTCGGCAGAACCCAAAGCAGCAGTGTTTGATTGTTACTATTAGCGCTGTTAAGGCAATATTCCCGTTCGTACAAGTGGTTCACATGCTTCACAGCTCCACAGGTCCCAAAAGTTTGTCCGACCTGCAGGTGGACGCAGCGTGCTGTTCTAAAAATAGCATTTTGACATCATTTGCAATAAGTCCTATTGAAGGGCCAGCAAGCAAAGGTTTATTGGTGATCAACAATATAACCAGTTACAGTCGAGACCCTGGTCCGAGTGGATCTGTCGACCACTTCTCCCCATCTCTTATATATACTGTATATCTCCTCCTCCATTCGTCCATAGAAGGACAGTTCTTCGTGGTGTCATCTTGAACACAGCTGTTGCTTGTGTCTGATTACCGATGACGTATGTGGCCTGTAACATCCATGTGCTTGGTCTGCTGCTGCCTTATTACTTCTGTTGACACTCTCTATCCTACAAAAACTAACCCACATTAACTTTAGGCCATCTCCAAGATTGCATTTGCTATACTTTGACTATTAAAAGCCATTTTTATTAAATAAAAGGCTACTAAAACGTTTGCCACGAATATAAAATGACCAGAAAATGTGTTTAGTGCCTGAAAAAGCGTGAATAGGCTAAAGCAGTAAAGCTGCAGTCTGACCAGAGATCCAAAACTATAGACTCAAATCTCGAGCAGCAGAGCGCCCGCAGCACCTATGTGCAGGAGGCAGGTGGTCAGCAGCAGCTCCGTGGCCTGTGTGCAGGTCAGAAGTCAGGGTGGTCAGCTCTGCGGCCTGTGGGCAGGAGCTGAGGGTGCGTGACCAGCCCCCTGGCGAGGTGCGCACGTCTCGCGACCTGAATAGAACTTTCCACAGCTTCCAAGCTTTCCAAGCTTTTCTTCCCCTGGTGAGAGGAGCGTGCTGCTCAAACCTAGACTGAAGCGGATCATAGAAAACTGTGCTACTATATTGCAGGCACGGGGGCTGATCACGCTGATCACTCCTGAGCTGCTGCTGACCACCCGCCTCCTGCACACAGGTGCTCTGGTCCAGAGTATATAGTTTTGGATCTCTGGTCAGACTGCAGCTTTACTGCTTTAGCCTATATTGACGCTTTTTCAGCCACTAAACAAATTTTCTGGTCATTTTTTATTTGTGGAAAACTTTTTATTACAAATCGCTTTTAATAGCCTAGTCAAAGTATAGCAAATGCAATCTTGGTTATAGCCTAAAGTTAATGTGTTAGTTTTCAATTGTTTTTTATGTTTTATAATCTTCCCGAAGAGCCTAATGTGGCCTTAAATGTTATGTGTGTTATGTAAATGTTATTCATTAATTCCGTGTTTGCGCCTCATGATACATGTATATTTGAGGGCGTTGTATTCAAATGACGCTGGCATTTATCATCAGCTTCTCTGCGTATGGTGGGACCAGAGCGGTGCACACAGGGTCATAAATGCCACCTGGACTTCAAAATACACCCAAAATAAACACTCATTCTCGATAAATGAGGGTGATTGAGCACAGCCCTCGTGAATAAATCTGTACAAAATACAATTTAGCATTTTTTTCTTACTTTACTTTCGATCAGAGATATTTGGGTAGGTTCTGTTTCATTATGATTTCAAAAGAGTAAACTGCTTAAAAAAAAAAATAATAATAATAAATGACTCCACACAACCATTAAGCACGAGTGAAAAAAACAATCAAACTTTCTGTCGGGGAATGTAAGCTTATGGGCACGACTTATGTAGAATAGAAGCCATTTACCACTCCACTTTGCCAAAATGCAGTTCAGTATAAAGTATTTTGTTAGTGTCCTCCTCTGCTCAGACGCAGTCGCCTTCAGATGATGCGCCTCATCAGCAGTTCGGGCCCCGGCTCATCAGTCACACCACGGGGGCCGCAGCCTGGATCATCTCCCACGGCAACGCTGGATCATCTCCCACGCCAACGCTGATGATTCTGGTGCATGAGAAGTGTCTCCCACTGACCAGCGAGTCAATTACCCTCAAAACCACAGCGCATCAGTCTGACCTAAACAAGCTGCTCGCTCCGTGATTAGGCAGGGATTACAATATTAGCACAGAAAAGGAAGAAAAGTGCCAGAAAACTGGTTTATTTCAGCTTTAGGAGAGACACTATGGGCGTAATTTGTTTATTTAAATAAGACAGGGGTGCCCAAATGCGGCCCACAAACCTCTTGTTGAATTAGCACTAGGGCTGGGTGATATGGCCAAACATTTTCTTTAGATTAAATCACAATTTCGATTTTCTCACGATTCATGTGTGTATTGTCTTTTAAAAGCCACCTGGTTTAGGCCTTTTTAGTTTGGTCCTAGTTTAGACCTTGATTTCAGTCTGGTTTTACTTAGTTTAGTCCCGGTTTAATCCAGATCCAGTCCGTGATATTGCCTGATTTTAGACCTGGTTTAGACCTAGTTTTCTCCTGGTTTAATACTGACAGTAGAAACAGTGAGTGGAGAGAAAGTTTTCGAGCTCAGAGCTGCGTTAAACATAAAAACCACTGAATCACGATATGACGATGTTACCAAAAAGGCAGATCGTCATGGAGACCAGATCACGATTCGATTTTTTTAACATCATATTGCCCAGCCCTAATTGGCACACATCACCAGAGATTATCCTGTTTCTGCAAGTTTAACAATTCTACACAATAATAATAAAAAATAAAAAACAAGACTAAAACAAGGACAAGACCAGGCTGAATCCTGGATTAAGGTCCGACCCAGTTCTAAAACAGGACTAAATCAGGGTAAACCAGGACTAAACTATGATTAAACCAGGACTAAACAATCATAGAGCATCTGTACTCTATGCTTGGAGTCTATAAGGATAGAGAGAGAGTACAGATGCTGAAATAGAGAGCCCTTTTCTACAATTGTTAACTCCTGTACAATTGAGAACCTACATAAACATATTGCTGCTAACTTGGGGAGACATTCCCTCTGCCTGGCACGCAAGATGGAGAAGACAAGCAAGAAATGAGCAAATCTTAGGAACCATCTTAGGAACCATCTTAGATGTAGACAGAGCCAAATTAAGCATAGAGTACAGATGCTGAAATAGAGAGCCTTTTTCTACAATGGCTAACTTCTGTACGATTGAGAACCTACACAAACAGGATTAAACAAAGCTTTATCCAGGACTAAATCAGGACTAATCAAGAACTAAATATGGTCTAATAATCTAAGAATGAACCAGAACTGATCCAGGTCTTAAACCAAGTTTATTCCAGGACTAAACCAACTCCAACCAAGTCTAGTCTAAACCAGATCAAAATAGGATTAAAGCAGGTCCAAACCAGTGCTAAAATGGGACTAAAAGGAGGCCTAAACTATGACTAAACCACGACTAAACAAATCCAGGGCTAAATCAGGACTAATCAAGAACTAAATATGATTTAAGAATAAACCAGGACTGATCCAGGTCTTTGGCCCTCCATGGGAAAAGTTTGGACACCAATGAAGTAAGACATCCATAATGACATCCAAATCTACACAGAAAATTGTAAATTCAAAGGCCACGTTCTCAAAATGCATTTTTCTAACACTCTTGCAACAACATCTCCACTTTACTAGCTCCTACAGACTCCGAACTTTACCGTCTTGGACGAAACCACATTTTGAAGGCTTCTTGGCACTAATTCATTCAATGACATTTAATACTTTTAGTGCCCGTGGAAACCCTGAACATTATGACAACATCAAAAGAAAAGGTAAATTGAGCAGAACCCAGGCCTCTCCTTACCTTTACTGCGAGCGACTGGTGGATATCTGGGTCATGCCGAGAATCACTGGAGGACACGACATGTAGCTCGTGTTGGCTTCAGGAGAGGATGAGAGAGTTAGGACTGGAGCGAATGCATCACCCCTCACTGGGTCCTGGGGAGACGCAATCTGGAGGTCTGTCCCTCTGTCACTGGTCTGGTCCCAAAACGCAGGAGGCTACAGGGGTCTGTCCAACTTCTGCGTCCAAAACCGGCCGCGGGGTTTGGGGAACGCCAGCATCACCTGGAAAACAGAGAAGAGGTCAGTCGTCGGACAGTGCTGAAGAGAAGTGACGACGAAGGTGTGTGTTTCAAGTTGTTACATGAACAATATCCAATGAATACTTGTTTTTAACTTGGATCACTGTCTACAGACAAAAGTGGGAATCATAAAAATAAACTTTAGCTTTGATTTCAACATGTGGCTGTAGCGCGGCGTTGTTGCTGTGTCCACGCTGAGACAGAACAGCTCACAACTGTTTCAATGTTGGATTAATGGCTTTAAAAATGTGGAGGACAGTTTGTGGTAGGGCTGGTGATATGGATACAAATCTTATCACAATTCTCTTTAGTTTCTATCACAATTTTCTCACAATTCATGTGCTTCTTGGTGTTGTAGTGGTTTAGTCTTGGTTAAGACCTGTTTTAGTAAAAGTCTCAGTCTTTACATACAGAGTTTTCCTGGTTTAATCCTGGTTCAGTCTGTGATATTGTCCAGGTTTAGACCTGATTTAGACCCAGTTTTTTCTTGGTTTATTGCTGATTGAGTCCTTGGGCTTAGACCTGATTTAGTTCTTGTTTAGTCCTGGTTTAGTCCAGAGTAATCATTGTTTCATTCTGTCCCTGGTTTAGTCCTTTTTAGTTTGGTCCTGGTTTAGACCTTGATTTCAGTCTCTGCTTTAGTCTGGTTTACTTATTGGTTTAATCCTGGTTTAATCCAGATTCAGTCCGTGATATTGTCTGATTTTAGACCTGGTTTAGACCTGGTTTCCTCCTGGTTTAGTTCTGGTGTTAAACATAAAAACCACTGAATCACGATATGACGATGTTATAATTAGAGCAGATCGTCGTGGAGATCAGATCACGATTCGATTGTATTGCCCCGCCCTAGTTTGTGGGTTTGAACAGTGACATAATTGTATCAGGAAGTAGAAAACGAAGCGCTGCTGAAGTCAACATGAGCGGACCAACGCAAAAACCATTCATTCAAAACTACATGAATGAAATGAAATACTGCTCCAGGTCTGTTTTGACACCAGTCAGAAAAGTCCTATTTTCTGTGACATGATCACAACAGACTCAGATTTGTATCAAAATGATCCAAACTTACAATGGGACTGATCCGTACTCCTTGGAGACGTGTATGTGAATACGATATTTGAGGCACAAATATTGAATAGAGGCTACAACTGATCAGCTAGAGAGAAGAGAATTGACTGAAATTCACTGAAAAAGATCCAGCTCTTTTCACAATCGAGATCCGGTTCGAACCGTTCACCTTAAAGAGCCGTTAAAAAGAGCCGAATGTCACCTCACTACATTAGAGAGAATTCTGGTGTATTTTGCTGGTTTGGACTGTCTTGGAATAAGAGCCAATGGCATAAATATAACTTGTACACTTAAAACAAGAAACAGAAAATGTAAACTGAGACATAAATATCAATAGCGAGAAAATACTTGTTCCTTTGCCAATATTTACTGTATAATAGTCTTCAATTCAAAATCTTTGTAAGTCATTTTCTTATCCAAAACTGTTATTTTTCCAGTGTTTTTCAAAATTATCTCAGGGGTCCAAAAGTTCAAGAGGGCTGGATTTGACAACGTCCACGCCACATACGACCAATCAGTCTGCGCAGTTATTCAACACAATCATGTAAAATGACCATAATTACAATTGCATTGCTCAGCGCCGACACGGCTGGTTTCCTAATAGCACTTTTCTGACATTTGAGAGAAGTCGTTCAGGTCAGAGGAAAGTTTAAGATTTTCTCTGGGACTTTGTTCCATTATTTTATGCCTTTCAACGAGAACGCTGAGAATTTCTGGCACATTCCAGAATAATAAACGAACAGAGATTTAAAAATGTAAAATGTTGGAGTTATCGTTCACATAAAAGCATTTGGACAGTGCAGTTTGTTACCATAGTGACTCAGCAGCTAACAGAATAGTTACACAGCCATTTTCTCTATGTTTCATAATATAGTAACTAATTTATATGTAGATCTAGGGAAATGTTTGCTAGTACACCGCAATATACTGCATTTCGATCAATTAATCAATCAACCTTCATTTGTAGCAAAAATTCAAATGTTTGAGTGAATTTAAGAACCAAAAGCAGTTCTCAATAGGTGGGTTTTCAATTTAGCTTTAAATAAAGGCAGGTGAGTGATGGCTCCTAACTCAAGAGGCAGATCTTTCCAGAGCGACAGGCTGATGTGCGAACAGCAGTTCACATACAGGAAGTAGGAAGGTGCAAGTTCACTTTGGAACATGCCACTTTCACTACTCAAAACTTGCCTCAGTCAAATTCAAATAACTTATAAATTTGAGGAACTGTGCTCCAGTGGTTCCATCCTCCACAGTCCCTCTTACCACTGGTGTGCCCCAAGGCTCCATCCTTGGTCCACTGTTGTTTTCTCAAATACTGTATGCATGTAATGTAGCGCTGTACATTTCAAAGTATAAATTGTCATTTCACTTTTATGCGGATGATCAGCAGGTCTCATCCTGCCAAACAGCTCAGAGGCATCAAGAGACTGCTAACGCAGAATTTGAGTTTTTCTGTTCATATTTGTGTCCAAATGCATGGACTCGGTGTAGTCTGTCTAAGTCTAAGTTTCCACCGAGTGTTCTGGTTTACCCTACCACTAAAAACGTGTACAATAGCATCCCTTCTGGGGCCAGGACTCTCCTGAAAAAGAAAGACTCTTAATCTCAGTGGGATTTTCCTAGAAAAAAAGACCTAGAAAATGCTATGCTTGCTTTCATTAGCTCCCATGTTGACGACTGTCATGCACTATATGTTGGTGTGAACCAGTGCACTTTAAACCAGCTGCAAATGATACACCACAGCCTGCACTGGCTCCCAGTATGTGCCAGGGTTGATTTTAAACCTGTGTGAACTGCTCCTTGCACATGAGCCCAGTAGACAGCTACAGTCTGCAGGACAACACCCTCAGGAGCTCCTCAGGACCACAAACCTCCTCAGGACCTCAAACGCTCTGCCCATCACTGACCCGCTTTTGTTTCAAGATAAATTGAAAGCCTACCTATTTAGAGTTGCTTTTGTCTCTTAAATTGCACTTAAACATTTGAATTTTACATGTGTTTTATCAATCAATCAATCTTCATTCAAGAATCGTAGGCAAAAATTCTTCAGTCTTCATCTGTACTCTGTAGTTGAAGTGTAGGACGTTTCGACCTTAGTCCAAAGATCGTCATCAGCTGCGATCGTCAGTAGCCTGTGATCTTTGGACTAAGATCGAAACGTCCTACACTTCAACTACAGAATACAGAGGAAGACTGAAGAATGTTTGCCTACGATGGACAACTCCTGTACGACTGAGAACCTACACAAATTCATTCAAGAATGTACACACATCTATTCAAGAGTAACTGTGTGGCAGAATCAGAATAGAATATATTGCCATTGTCAGTGACGGTTTCACAGACTAGGTTTTTTTTGTGTACTCATGCAACATGAAACATGAACTTGTAATAATGATGAATAATAAACTATGGTAAAAAGGTATAAAAATATATAGAACTATAAGGCATGCATAAAAATAGAAAATGTAATAAAATAGCAATTTAACACAATATCGTACCACATAGTGCAAATACAGTAGAGCAGTGCAAGTGGAACAGGTTATTCAGTTTACATTAGTCTGGTGCAGACGTTTTCAGCTCTCATTGTTAGACGTCAGGCCTCTCTTAGACCCTCCACCAGAGCCTCTGTCAGTGGGGACTGTGTTCTTCCAAAATGTATAACATCTTTTGGACAGTCCAGCTTCTCCTTTAATGGATCTCGACTGTGGAACTCTCTGCCCACAAACCTAAAACTGCAGACTGACAAGAACGTCTTCAATAGAGCTCTGAAACGGTGTCTGAAGTCTGCGCAAAGCTGCACACATGAAATGGAATTCCCTTTTTACATATTGTATAGAAATGTTTGTTTTGCATGTTGTAAAAGCCTCCTGAGGACAGGCCTTGAGAATTAGCAGTTGTGCTATAACATTTTAAAAATGCATCTGGTCCGTCCAATGCTCTGGTTATGTCCATATCAAATAAATAAATAAAAAACGTAACACAAAGTACCTTACAACTTAGAACCAGCTCCCTTCCCCAACTCAACCCCCTAACCCCCATTTATATAAATAATTATCCCCTTCGCCCACCCAACCCCGATCCCAATACAATGATCTTTGTATTTTAATTTCATTCTGTATTTGAATAGTTTGAAGACTGCACTAATGGAAAGCACTTTGGTTGACACATTGACTGATTGATTGATTCCATCCTGAACTTTATTTTACATGGAAAACAACAGCACCACAGCGTAAGTGTGGACACATTAAACCCATCTGTGCGTGTTTGTAAAAAAGTCTCATCAGAAGATGAGATCCGGCCTACACTGATCTGCCCATGTCTCTAATGAAATAGTTCTAATGTTTCTCAGTTGACTGCCTTCTAATGAAAATCCCGTCGTACTGCTATACATTTTTCCAATTACGCTTTCCTCCCACAACATCTTACATCTCAGGAGCTTGATTTATGCCGCTTAGACGGCACGTATACCAAGGATCTTCCCCGCTCAGAATCCCGACGCATTTCTTCCTGCTCTCATTCTGTCCAAATCGAAAGCAGGTCGATTCCAAAACTCTGAGCTCTTCCTCACAGCAGCAGCAGCCCCCGGAGGTGTGACAGACGAGGAGTTATGCAGAGTAGTGGCTAATAATACAGACGCTTTGGTGTTTTTAATGAAAATCTCCAAAAAGTAGAAGACGGTGAAATAAGGATAATGATGAGCGGTCGTCACGCTCTGGAAAACATGTGACTAGAAATCAGTATGTGGTAGATTTTAGGGCTGAAACTAACCATTATTTTAGTAGCCAATTAACCGGCCGATTATGTTTTACAATCGTTTGGCTGCAAAAGGTGCATGTAAAAGTTTATTGTTTTTAGTTTTCACCACATGAAGTGACGCCATTTGAGAACATGTTGATAGACTGAATATTTGAAGTACTATATATTTGAAGATTATGGGCCGATTTCACAAAAGCGTTTTAAGGTTTGCACGCGGATAACTTTCATAATCGCGTGTTCAGGATGCGTTTAAATTTAAAACCTGTTTCAGGAGGCACTAACATCCGCGTGTGTCTAAATACTTTACACGCACGCGGGCAAATTATAATAGAAAACTTTAAACGCTCGTTGGGGAATGTTTAACGATGGTTTGACTCACAAAAACTATGATTTCCACAGGAATGAGTGAGTGTGTGAGGCATTTGGAAGTGTAGAGATAACAACTACATCATTATTTAATATTAGAAGCAGCACTGGCTCATTTTGAGGAGGATTTAAAGCTTTATTTTTTTACTTCCGTAAATAGCTTGTAATTAATCAAATCAGCAAACCAAGAGGGTGAAGAAAAACCCAAGTCAACTTGGACTTCAGAAATATTTTCTGATGTATAATATAATTGTATTTATGTTATTTATACTGCAGCGTATGGTAAGAGTGAGTCCCTGTGCACATTTAGTCTCTCTCTGAGCATTACTTCTGTGACCTCCACCACAACAGCCAAAGGAAGGCACTTATCAAACTGGAGATAGTTGACTAGTTTATAAGCGACACAAGCGCATCACGTCTCCAAATAACAATTACGCACATGCCCCAAACAGTCAGCGCGCTCTGACCCTCCTGCCTTCAGAGGGCAGGCCACTCAGCCCACCGTCAGCTACTGCTACGAACAATGTCTGGCACACCGGAGGTTAAACCAGTCCGGGGCTGCGCTGTGCGTGCTGTGGTGAGGATTCCTGAGTCCTGGAACTCACTTCGTCACAGACGTTTTACGGATTTATCTCATATTTGGGACAAACAGAGCAAAAAAATAACTTCTATACCCTAAACCTTAGAGACAAATACAAGTAGTCTGTGTATACCAGGAACGATTAATCCATTACTAAAATAGTAAACCGAGCCTCAAAGTTGGAGAACTTGCACTGGTCTGGCACCCGGTCGAAACACAGTAAACCAAGGGTAGATGGCCCCAATCAAATGTGATTGCACAGATTCAGTCTCCTTAGAATCATAAGGTTCTCTCTGCATTGTTAGTGGTTCTGAGTTATTTAGGCTTTTGACCACTCGTAGAAAAAAACGGAAAATTAATTTTGCAGATTGCAGATTAATTTTTTGTAGATTCACCAAAATCTACAAAAGAGGATATAGCGTACATAATCCGTCCAGAAACAAGAATATGTGAATAACTTCATTTCGACAAAAATGGCAGATTGAATTATATGGTTCTATTTAGCAATGCAGATAGAACACTCTATCATAACATAATGCTAAATGGACAATTTGCTGAAACTATCATTGTATTTAAATCTTCAGTGATGCTAAGTATCCAAATGTTTACTTATTTTGCAGTCTGCAGCCAAACAACTTTTCCCACATCAGACACTCCCATAAATTGACATCCACCCTGTGTGTCCAGACTGGCAGATTTCCCCAACATCACCTTGTGGAGTTTGTCTCCATTCCGGGCCGTATACAGGAGACAGAGGAGGGATATTGACAGTGTTTTGGGCCGTAGTAAACAGTGGAGGGATCTTGTTGTGGAGTGATGTATGTCGTTGCCTAATGCAGTGTCTGAGTGATGGCCCTCAGACAGACCGAGCATAAGGAGCACTCAGGTTTGGAGAGACTGACGCTGACAACTCACCGCGCGACATATATCAAGCAATCAATACCCCTCCTCCTCCTCCTCCTCTTCCTCCTCAGAGTGTGTGAGAGAGAGAGAGGGGGCCACGACACCAGTTGAGAACCACAGCTTTAGATACTGGAGGCTGATGGTTCTTATCTAATTCTTCTCCTCCTTGTAGCTCGACTGGTTCAATGTCCGTTTTTGATGACATAGCAAGCTGATTGACTGATTGAGGTCTTTATTACACTAATGTAAATAAAAACAGGATATTTCAATAAAAGAAAAAACAGAAGGTACTATTCCCTCTTTAGACCTGTGTTGAAATCCTTGCACTGGCTCCTGTTGAGTATCGTGTTCAGTTTAAAATGTTAGTGTTAACTTTTCGAGCTCTATGTGATCAGTCTACAGCTCAAATCAGAGCCTGAGGTCGTAAGGGCAGAACCTGCTGATGGTTCCATGAACGCACTTTAGAACCAATCTTTCAAAGCTGTGGCTCCAACTCTGGAGAAAACTATACAAATAAAGTTTACTTACTTTGAAAAGGAGCAGGCTGATGGAAGGAGTACAGGCAAGGCTAACTTAAGACCTACCCTCCACCAAACATTCCAGTCTGTACTAAACAATATTTTGAAGTATTTTTCCATAGGGATTTTTCAATATCTTGTTCCTAGCCTGATTTGTTGAATTTTGAACCCCCAAAAAAACATAGCCAAATTTGGATTTTTACTGTATTGTATTCACTAACAACTTTTTTTTTTTTCAAAAATGAAACATCCGGAAAAAAAAACTAAATCGTTGCTACTAATATATCAACAAAATAAAATTATAAATTTAAACCTATGCATTCTTGAGATTTTGTTGCCAATGATGAAGTATCTTATCTAAACCATTGCCATAAATTCTTCATTTCTTTGTTACTTCTTCTATCATTTGTTTGAGGTTTTCCACTGAGCAAATAACCAGCAAACAATTCAACATCATATACTGTACTGTAGATTTATAAACAGAAGAAATAGTTTCGGACCTAATACTGATCCCTGTGGGACACCAACAGAAATATCTAGATATGATCTATAATTGTCCATTTCCACATAATGATTTTTAATTTCTATGAACTTTTTGAGGCATTCCAATAACATCCCTCCTATGCCATATCTTTCCAATTCAGTAAACAATATCTTATGATTAATAGTGTCAAACTCCTTATTCAGATAAACAAAAATGCCCACCACAAGCAAATCAACATACCACAACAAACTAGTCACTACAACATCGCCCCAAACAAACCAGAATGCACAACACTAGCAACGTTTTCTTGGAAACCAAGGTGATTTACCTGTTCCATTTCCTCTTTGTGAATAAAAATAACAGACCAAGCCTCCCTCTTTCCACTCGCACCATTAGGATAAAAGTACATCCGTCTGAGTGACTTTACAAACATCGGGCATCTCAATCAGAGGAATGGGCATTTGGCACACAACGGAGAGCGGCTAATGCCAAGCTTCAGGAAACACGGGAGGAAAAATGGAGGACGCAGACAGATGAAGTGTAGAAAAGAAAAAGAGAAAGATGAGAGGGGAGAGAAAGGGAGAGTTAGTAGCCTAGATATTTTAACACAATGAAAGGAAATGGCTTGAGTTTCTTCTTTAAACTTCACAATATTTACTTTGGCTGTCAAAGTCAACGCTTTAACTCATGATTCATCAAAAGAAAACGAATGCATTAATCATGGATCAAATGAATCGCACATGTTTTGACTGAACAAACTCCAAAGAAAGTGCTGTTTGGTAAATTTACTTGAGGCGTTTGTATAAATCAGTGGTTCTGTGATATGTCATTGGGATCATCACCATCGGACGACAAGCCACCACCCAAAAATACATTTCATTTGTTATTTATATTGTAAGATTCTAGAATTTTCCACAAACTGTTGTTGAATAAGCATTAAATCAAGCTAAAAAGCTGAAATTGTAACAAAAAAGTTATTAGAATAGTTTAAATTAGCGTGTTCTATGCCAGGGAAATGTAAAAAACAAAATTAACTATGATTAAGCTTGAGTAATCAACTTTCAAAAGTGTGATTAATCTGATTAAAATAATGAATCGAATGACAGCACTAATATTCACCAAAATGTTTACATAATATTGTGTTTAGCATGTTCAGAACAAAAAGAAAATGCCTCTAAAATGCATCCTTCGATGCTGTTGGGGCGACCCGTCAGGAGCAGTGGCCCGTCTCCAGATCAGGAGAGCAGAGCATAAACTCTCTGCACATCAATCAGTCACAGACTTCTTCATGTGTTTTGGGTGGATTCAACACTGGACACAGTTTCTCCAGCCTTCACCGGCAGAGAGTGATAAAAAAGACAGAAGCGGACAGGACAGAGAAAGAAGAGAGAGAACAATCGAGGGAGATATGGAGAGAGAGAGTGAGAGGAAGAAAGTGAGCGAGAGAGTGAGAGAGAGACTGAGAGGAAGAAAGTGAGAGAGAGAGCGAGAGAGGAAGAAAGAGTGTGTGTGAGAGAGAGAGAGAGAGAGAGAGAGAGGAGAGAGAGAGAGGAAGAAAGTGTGAGAGAGAGAGAGAGGAAGAAAGTGTGTGAGAGAGAGAGAGAGAGGAAGAAAGTGTGTGTGAGAGTGTGAGAGAGAGAGGAAGAAAGTGTGTGTGAGAGAGAGAGAGAGAGAGAGAGAGAGAGAGAGAGAGAGAGAGAGAGAGAGAGAGAGAGAGAGAAAGTGAGCGAGAGAGAGAGAGAGAGACTGAGAGGAAGAAAGTGAGAGAGAGAGCGAGAGAGGAAGAAAGTGTGTGTGAGAGAGAGAGGAAGAAAGTGTGTGTGAGAGAGAGAGAGAGAGAGAGAGAGAGAGGGGAAGAAAGTGTGTGAGAGAGAGAGAGAGAGAGAGTGTGAGAGAGAGAGAGAGAGAGAGAGAGAGTGTGAGAGAGAGAGAGAGAGAGAGAGAGAGAGGAAGAAAGTGCGTGAGAGAGAGAGAGAGGAAGAAAGTGTGTGTGTGAGAGAGAGAGAGGAAGAAAGTGCGTGAGAGAGAGAGAGAGGAAGAAAGTGCGTGAGAGAGAGAGAGGAAGAAAGTGTGTGCGAGAGAGAGAGAGAGAGAGAGAGAGAGTGAGATAGAGAGTGAGAGGAAGAAAGTGAGCGAGAGAGTGAGAGGGGAAGAAAGTGTGTGAGAGAGAGAGAGAAAGAGAGAGACAAAGAGAGAGAGAGAGGAAGAAAGTGTGTGAGAGAGAGAGAGAGAGAGAGAGAGAGAGAGAGAGAGAGAGAGAGAGAGAGAGTGTGTGTGTGTGTGTGAGAGAGAGAGAGAGAGAGAGAGAGAGAGAGAGAGAGAGAGAGGAAGAAAGTGAGCAAGAGAGTGAGAGAGAGGGGAAGAAAGT
>OMNZ01091423.1:3903-16458 GCA_900303255.1 Lesueurigobius sanzi | reverse complement strand
GGGAAGATATTTTTTCATTCCAACATAAAAATAAACAATGAAAAATAGAAAATATATTAAATGCTAAAACAATGCTTTTTTTTTTTTTACTGAAGTGAATTATTTTTATTTTATTTTATTGAATACGTTTAGCATTTAATAGTTCTTCATTTTTTTATGGTTTATTTTTTATGTTGGAATTAAAATCATATCTATAATCATTTATTTTTATTTGAGTTCCTTCAAAAGTAATTTGAATAGTTCTGTCTCAAATCTGATTCCATAGGTTTCCTGGTGGGGCGCCCAGCAGAGCAGAATGGAGAAGGCCTGGACCAGCGGAGCGGCGCCTTCCCGAGGGCATCAGGTCCTCGGTGGGTTCGCCAACCGTGGCCCTCCTACAGAGATACGGGAGGGATCCTGAGAGCAGCGGTGAGCAGCGGTGAAGTGGATTTTGCTGACAAGTGTGACTGGTGCAGTTGGAGTAGTGTTGACTAGTGTTGAAGTTCAAAACACAATGAAAGAGGGGACCACTCGGAGGGTCGCGAGATGATTTCGAGTCAACATTTATTTTAAAAGATAATAATATATGATATATTGTATATTTGATTGAAAACAGTATATTTTAGTGAAAATGGGCCACATTTCAAATTATAGTATCAAAACAAACATTATTAAACCAGATTTACAACAGATTTTGCACCTGAAATTATATTTTACAATGGGGGCCCCATGTTTGTTGGGGATATTGTGTATTGCGGCCCATCCACAAAATCCACAGCTGTACTTAACAATATTTTGAAGATTTGTTCAGAGGGAATTTTCAATATTAAATTTCTAGCCTGATTTATTGAGTTTTCTAACTCAATAAAAAAAAAACTATTTTCACAAATAACATAAACAAATCTCCTCTGAGCAAATCTGTGTCACTAATATATAAACAAAATAAATCCATACATTCAAACCTGCATGGCTCTAATCATTATTTAGATTTAGTCGCCAAAATTATAGGCAAATTTGATTATTTTATATGAAAACTTATTTCCCCCTCACATTGATGTCAGTAATAATTTGGGGCGACAGTGGCACAAGTAGTAGAGCGGGTCGTCTTGTAATCGGACGGGTCAGGCGCACATTGTCGTTGTGTCCTTGGGCAAGACACTTTGCCTCCAGTGTCTGTGTACACTGATGTATGAATGAGAGCGTGAATGGGTGAGTGGTTCCTTGATGTAAAGCGCTTTGAGTGCCTAAAGCAGGTAGAAAAGCGCTATATAAATGTGACCATTTACTATTTTAATAAACAGCAAAAGTTTCATATTGATATCACTCAATTACATTTTTTCCCTATTCACTCCAGCCTTTCGTAAATTGGCCCAAAACCTGAACATTTAAATTGTTTTGCCTGTGCAGTGGCTCCTCTTGGATTTGGCTGTTTATTTATTTGATTTGTTTTGCCTTCAGGAGACTGACCATTGTTGAATAATGTTTCCACTATGGCCCTTGTATTGTTTACCTGATGCTCTGATGAGTCAACACTCTCCGCTCTGTTCAAAGCTGTTTCCGTGTGAAGAGAAAAACACTGCTGTGATGATGTAACAGTCACTCTGTTATTATTCACTGACACCAGGAACAACAATAAACCACCTTTATAATGAACTTAAAAGTAAACGTGACTTAAGATTTTGCCATTTAGTTTTCCGTGATTTGACATTTTGTTCTATGGGTGGAATCATCAAATTTTAGCTCCTGCTCCTGGCTCTCCTCAGGGTGACAGTGGCGTAGCTGGTAGAGCGTTTTGTCTCATGATTGGAAGGTCGGGGGTTTGAATCCTGGCTCAGGCAGACTTTTGTTGTGTCCTTGGGCAAGATACGTCACCCACAGCCCATATAAATGTCGTGTGAGACTGATTGGTTGGTGGTGGTTGGACGATGGCCCCTCTGTGTCTGGCAGCATTGCTTCTGTCAGTCTATGCAGGGACAGCTGTGGCTACAATAGTAGCTTACCACCACCAAGTATGGAGTGAAAGAATAATGATGACAGTGTAGCGCTTTGAGAAACTTGTGACACAGGCTTGTAAAGCGCAATACAAATGTAAGCCGTTATTATTATGATTAATCTGCTGTTAGGAACAGGAGTTACAGCCTTCTTTGCACCATCCTCACCCAGCGACGGAAAAAACGGGGGAAGTTACATCGCAAACATCCATCCATTTTCCTCCGCTTCATCCAGAGTCGGGTCTGAGCAGAGATGCCCAGACTTCCTGATCCACGCACACCTCCTCCAGCTCTTCCTGGGTCGTTCTCAGCATGTCCTATAGGTCTCCCAGGAGGACATGCCCGGAACACCTCTCAAGGGAGGCAACCAGGAGGCATCCGAAACAGATGCCCAAGCCACCTCATCTGATGACGTGAAGGAGTAGCGGCTCTGCTCCGAGCTCCTCCTGGGTGGCTGACCTCACCCTATCTCTGCAGAGGAAACTCATTTCCACCGCTTGAATCCGCAATCTTGTCCTTTTGGTCATGACCCAAATCTCATGATCATAGGTGAGAGTAGGAACCAGGTGTATCATGTAAAAAATAAGGCATTTTATGTGTATGAATGGCCAGAATTGCCATATTTTCGGTGACCCTGCATATTGTGAAATATTCTTATAAAAGAAATGAGACTTTAGAAATGTGCCAGGAAAGTTAGAAATGTGTTTTAGTAAGACAGGGGGTTTGTTTTAACCTGGTATGTGCCAGATTGATTTGTGTAGCTCTCTGATTTGAGTTCTACACATGATCAATCTGGGAAGGCTTGTGTCCAATCCACACGTGAAAGGGAGGGACTGTTACAGCAATACTTAAAGATAATTGGGTGAAACACCTGTTAGTACCCACCTACCGTACTTTTGCAGATTCCAGTCGGAGAAAAGCACAAACGTCTCTTTGCTTTTCCCCTTTTCAAAGTAGAAATAGTTGCATTTCAGCTAAAATAGAGTCAATTGCGGCATCAAAAAGTAAGTCCTCAGACGCAGCCATGTTTGTTATTCTTCGGCAGGGCATTTGCTGCTACGTCGTACTAACATGTCCCGCCTTAAACCCCAATGCAGGCACGTCATTGGTCCTGCAAATATCCGAGTTGAGCCGATCGTAAGGGATTGGAATCTTTCAAGATGTATTTCGACGAATATGTGAAATCAGAAATCTCACGGGAATACATCTTGCAGCGCAAGGTTGTTTACCTGCTTGACTAGTAGTTTCGGCTAATTTCCTGTAGCCTTCACCAGAAGCATCACATGCTGGTGAAGTGACTTGTCTGAGGCTGCTTATATGGATTTTCCAGTCAGCAGGGGAAGCTTCTACCCCCTACTGACTGATGCCTTCTCCAGGACGGAGCGTCCCAGGTGTGAGAAAGGGTGAACGCTCCGTCATTCTGGTTCATAGATGTTGGTGCACGTTTCCTGATCTCGATGGCTTCTCTCATCCAGCGGTGGTACTTTATACGTTGGGCATGGATGACCATGGCATTGTCCCAGTCCATAATGTGGTTCTCCCTCTTACAGTGATCGGATATGGCTTATTTGAGGTTTTCCTGTAGTGCTTGTTCTTTTATTACTCTTGTTTGTCTGTTGGCTGTCTCCTTTTCACACTCCTTCAGGTGCTCCTTCTTCTGTATGTTGAATGGTCTCCCTGTCTCCCCACGTTTTCTTGCATGATAGACATGGTATTTCGTAAATCACATTTATGGTCCGGGTGAATGATGTCCTTAGGTCATCATAAAAATGTGTACTAATTTACTCAGTGTCTGGGTGCAATGGGGTGAGTGTGCGAATACTGATGTGTGTGACAATTCTGTTAACGTACATGTAAATATGTGGGGTGGGGGTGTAATTGAATGATCTGTTTTAATGTGTTTTTGATCTGTAAAGCGCTTTGAGCTGCATTTTGTATGAAAAGCGCTTTATAAATACAGTTTTGATTGATTGATTGATTAAAAGACCATTATGTTATTGTAAAGGAATAATGCCTTCTTTGAGTTACATAGCTTTTAAGAGTCATTAAGACACAAGAGACAGACAAAAGCAGTTTAGTATCACTGAATTTAATTGACACTTGTGTACAAAGCACTTTGCCATAATAACTAAATTATTAATTGTAAAAAGTTTTTATTGTTCTCCAATACAAGACCAAATTTGACATACATAGCCTACAACATAAGGGGCTTAACAAGCAAAAAGTCACTCACAAAATTTGTCTATAAAGGAAGCCAGTTTTGAAGCATTTTAAAATGTATAAATGATCATTCCTCCAATGATATTTGGTTTTGAAAAATAAAACGGCATTTGTGTATTATTTATGCCAAAATTGTTATGATTACCAAAAAAAAGAGTTAATATCTGCGGGGGTTTGAAAATCCAGTCATAATATTTATAGAAATGATCCATGTTTATTTCTCCCTGATCTTCTTCTTCCTGGTCCCCGTGTTGGCCCCGCCCAACCCCCGTGCGTCGTCTTTCCGCCGGAGCGAGGCCGACGCGCGGAGGTGGGCGGTATATGAAGCGCAGGCGGCGGGCTCTGGATCCCTTTTTACCGCCATCAGAGCGGACTGGCCTCTCTTCCCTTCAGCACCCGACACTTCTGACGCCTCTACGCCGCCTTTCCTGCCTCATCCCCCGGCCTCACAGCGAAGGTAAGACTTCCACCATCACGGATATAAGCCATGACAGCTTCGCGAAGTGTCGGATTTTGTAGATTTTCTTGCATGAGGCGGTGGCAGACTTTTTTTTTTTTTTTTTTTTTTGTTACAGAAGATACGAGGACCAAAGCTAGCTAGTTATATTTGCACGCGAACACGCCTGACCCGATGGAATATGGACTAAATTCGGACTAAACTGGGGCTTAACCAGGTCTAAACGAGGATTAAGGATCCGAACTAGGACAAAACCGGGACTAACCTATCCATATGCCAAACAAATTCGGCATACGGCCCTTACCATCACGCCTTTGACGCTTTACGCACTATTAAATAAAACAACCTCAAGTGACACACATGTTGTCGCAGCACTGTCGCGTGTCCTTTTTAATCGCAATTCAACAAAAAACCCACACAGAAATGGGCAGGCTTTTATACATTTCATAAACATTCCGCGTTATGTTGACACGTGTCTCGCGAAGAGCTAAAAAGCTGGATTCTGTCATGACCTTATTTTTTTTTTTTTTTTTGTGCGTTTAAGCTAGCGGATGCAAACTCTTTTAATATGAAATGGCTAAGTTAGCTGGTTTTAGCCCAACAAGTGACAGGGCATTCGTGCGAGAAGGATAGCCGCTTGGATAGCACTTGTTGTCGTGTTAAAACGCCTAGCTTAAGTCTTTCTCTGACTTGGGGGGGAAAAAAAACCCATGCCATGATGAGGCTAGCCGCGACTAAGCTAGCATTTTTACGCACACTCTCATCCAAGCGACGGAACTGACAGGAGAAGGGCTAAAAGGCCGGGGCTAGTTTGGGGCTATTTATCCAGAATCGCCATTGTTGCCCACGTTTTGTGTTTTTTGTGTATGTAGTGCGAACAAAACCCTGGTAGACGTGCGTAAAATCGGCAACAGGTTGGATGCGGTGAGACTTTGGAGGTGGGGATGCTAGCGGTGTTAGCTTCAGGGGAGGGTCCACCAATGCAGTGAGATGTGTCTGGGTTTCTGTGTCCCATGGGTGCTGCTGCTGCTGCTGCTGCTGCTGGGTGCATGAGGAGAATGGAGCATGCAACACGTGGTCGAGGGGGGAAAGAATGAAGTAGGAAAAGGGGACTGTCCCATAGTACAGCGCTAGGCTACACTGTTCAACCTCTGGAAGCCATTGTTCAACTGCGTGTAAACTTCTAAATGTTTTTTTTTTTTTTAGTAGTTTGCTGAATTGAAGGGATGTAGAATTTCAGCCAGACATTAAAATCATTCAATCAATTATGAAAAAAATGAAGGCCCTAAATGTAATTTTAAAAAGCAATAATTAGGGCTGGGTACCGTTCATGTTTTTTCGATACTAGTACTTTAAGGATACTTGGTTTACGATACCGATACCTGAACGATACCTTTTTCGATACTTGTACTAAATTATTTAATTTCATCTACACAAAAAAGTAAACATCTAGAAGTTTAAATGACCCAAATTCATCTTATTTATCTAAATTTGAGCTGTTTTGAGTTAAGATTTAGTGGCTCATTTGACCTAATTCTAACCACTTTTGACTTGCTTCAATAGATTTCTACTTATTTCCTTTTTTATTTAAATTAACTTACCAATGGGGTAAGAAAATTTGTCTTTTGGCAGTTTTATTTTCCTAATTCAAGTGAGATTACCTTAGAATCAGTAAAAATTGGCATGAAATAAACCAAATAATCTAGATGACAGGAGTACATATGTCTAATCTAGTCAAAACTCCTCTAAACAAGACTCATATTCTCAAATAGAGTCATTTATACTCCTGTGTGATGTTTTAGTTTTGTTGTAGAACCATAAAACAGAACAATATTGATGATTTATTCTATAAAATACTGTTTCTTTTAGTGTTTTTATCATTTATTTGAGCTGAAACACCTTAGCCCTTTCTTTAGTGCAGTCTCAGACCCACCAGGAAGAGAAATGTGCTGATAAATATTTTTTCGGTACCAATTTATTTTTTGATACCGGTAGTACCTTCATTATTTTTTCGATACTGTACTGGTATCGTTTAACGGTACCCAGCCCTAGCAATAACTTTGATTCAAACTGGCTTTTTTTTTTTTGGAAAATAACATAGTTGAAGAACTTTTATTGGATAAATTGATCAAAAATGATGGTCCAGAACATTCAAATGCAAATTTGTTATTAAAGTTATACAAATGTCTTGCTTTAAAGGTGGCTGTCTTGAATTGTGTAAATCGGTGTTTCCCAACCAGGGTGCCATCAGGGGTGCCGTGGAAATTTCCCCTGATTGGCGTATACTTAGTGGTCAGGTAGGACAATTACCAACACCAAAGTAGCACACAGTCATGCTGCAAATGAGACAAATGGAGGGTTATAGTGGTATGATATGTGTTTATTATATTTCAATAAAAAATTTTTTGTGACATTTTAGGTGCTTTGTGATTTTTCTTTTGTAAAAAATGGTGCTTTGGCTCAAAAAGTTTGGGAAACACTGGTGTAAATTGATCTCCTCTTTCCTTTGCTTGGAGGAATATTTGCAATTCTTGAATGAAATGTGTACAGTTTTTTTTTTACTTGCTTTCTGCATAATCCCTTAGTTCGGTCAGTGCCAATATAACCCTACAAGAGAGAAATAGTTTTTGAATGAAATTTCCAAACGGAAAATGTCCATGTTGTCCCTGATCATTTTTGATGGTGATTGGATTCACAAACCTGCCATATTATTATTATTATTGTTATTATTATGGTTGAAAGTACTTTCTTTTGCACATGTTTTTGAATATTGTCTCCACTTTTGGACACCTAATATGAGAAAATAATTGGACCTTAGGCTTAGTTCATATGTGCTGACAGAGAAGACATTGAACTTTGTCAGTTATTGTTTCATGTGAATTGGCCCAGGAATTGGAGAAATTAGCAATAAACTAAGACTAGAAATGTGCATTTTGACAGTTACCAGAGTTGGTAGAAAGGAAGTTTGTGTGTTGTGATTGTGAATAAATTAACGTTACATTTATCAGTAAAACCAATATTGGATTTCATCATGTTCTGAGGTCAGAACATGTATTTGAAATCTTAACAAAAAACCTACCTTTACCCTACATTTTTAAACTTTAAAAACTTTTTTAAATTGTCATGCAAATGCAAAGTTTTGATGCAATTGTCCCTTGTGGATGTGTAAAGTTTGTCAGTCTAATTCTTGCTCATTCTGAGTGAAAAATCAGACGATTAAGAAAGCGATGAATCAATTACTGAACTAGTCCTGTTGTGTAGAAAAAAATACTGCGATTTTACAATTTCACGATTATCAGAAATGCGGAGAATTACATAAACTTACAAAATCTCTTGTTCGAACTTCCACAAAAATGAAAACCAGGTGGCATATGTAGATTTTTATGTTCATTTAATTGTTTTGATTAAAAAACTATTGAACAGAGATTAATAGCTGATTTGTGTGCACTTGCAGTTTCATTGGTGTTGTATTTTTTTTTTTTTTTACGTAACACTGGGAATACCCAGGCTGCTCGTGCTCGAATTTCAATTCGAACTGCGAGACAGCCTGGAAAGGAAGACCGAAATCTGGGGTCTAATCACAGCACGGGGAGGAACGGCAAGACGCGCTGCACATGGTTCTTTTGAGACTCTTCCTCTGGCGATGTTATGCAATTTTCAGCAAAGATGGATTATGTCTTCTCTCTGTACATTTGGATTATTAACCAGTTGCCGACTTCATGTGATTTTGGTGGAA
Source organism: Lesueurigobius sanzi (assembly GCA_900303255.1). Lineage (NCBI taxonomy): Eukaryota > Metazoa > Chordata > Actinopteri > Gobiiformes > Gobiidae > Lesueurigobius > Lesueurigobius sanzi. The sequence continues at coordinate 8,075 of OMNZ01091423.1, read as the reverse complement.
CACTGGGAAACATTTCATCAGCCTTTATTGTTGCGTCTGCTCCGTTTGTACATTCACGGCTCATGAGAAACGATTTACCTTGAGTCCTAATATTCTCATGATACTGTGAGCTTTTATTATTGCGGTGATTGTAAACCTCTAGTCTGAGTAGGGCTGTGAAAACATTTGAATATTCCCTTTTAAAACGCATATATTTGAATATGTGGTTGTGCATTAAATGCCTACACAAAGAAGCTATTGTACGGCTGCAGCAGTTTTTGCACCTCAAATATACACACTAGTTTACAGTGGTCATCTTTAACGTATCATATAATAATAATGTGTCATATAATAATGTATGCAAGGTGACGATGTTGCCACCCACTGTTGGCACAATGTTGGCTGGTAGCAACTTTAGCTGCTGTTTAGCATAACATTAGCACATATCTTGCCTTCATAGTTTCGGTTTTAGGGGCTTTTTTCTTTTTTTTGCCTTGGGGCTTCAGAATAAAGAGTCCACCAAAAGCATTTCTTATCCAGTGTTCTCATGGTGTCCCTGATTGTTGCTGTCATTGCTTCTGCGTAGTAGCCAATACTGCCGCGGTAATGTGAACTGTCGTTGGTAATTTACGTATCGCTGTACTCCAGACTGGCTGAGTGTCCGTCCCGATTGTCCCATATTATCCAAATAGTTGTATCGAATCTTTCATAATGAAAAGAGCTGACAGTTAAAGAGAAAACAAATGATGCACACTAACCTTCAACTAAACAATTGTATGTAGTAATTTTACTACTGCAGGGGTTTGTTTGACTGTATATTGTTGTGTCCTTGGGCAAGACACTTCACCCAATGCCTAAGTGTGAGTGGTTGGTGGTGGTCGGAGGGACCGTTGGCGCAGATGTGAGCAGCCTCGCTTCTGTCAGTCTGCCCCAGGGGAAACTGGCTACAATAGTAGCTTACCACCATCAGCATGGAGTGAATGAGCCCCCTCCCTTTCATGTGTGAAGCGCTTTGGGTGTGACTGTCATATGAAAAGCGCTATACAAATAACATTCCCTTTCCCTATGTTTTTTTAGTACAAATGTACAAAATCACGATGGTTTCTGCAACTACAGGGAGAGTAAGCTACTGATTTGCAATACGGCTACGGAGTCCTTACCTGTGTAATGTTGCTTCTTAAATCATCAGTTTGAAGCAGCAATATAAAAACATAAGAGTAAAGCCCATGTATTCTAACAATTAATAAAATAGTTGCTGGAAAAGGCAAAGTGCCTCGTTTCCGGTTGTCTGCCCTCTTCCAGGCATTCCACACACGTTTCAAATCTGCCTCTACGATTCAAAGCTAGAAGGTCCCAGGTTCAATCCCGTGCCAGGATGGGGGCCTTTCTGTGTGGAGTTCTGCATGTTCTCCCAGTGTCTGTAGATTTCCTCCGGGTGCTCCGGTTTCCCCTACCACTAAAAACATGTAGAATAGATCAGGATGAATGAGAGCGTTTCTCTGCAAGAGTGTGAGACGACGGATGGAAATTAGCTCAAGGCTACAATCTGAAGTGGTGTGTTTACATGCATGGTTCTCATGTGCAGTTTTTCCCCCATCATTATTTTGACAGGATGGGCTGCCCCACTATCAGCGCCCCCTGCCTGCTCAGGACGATCTATTATGCAGCGCAAATCACCGATCGCTGAAACGCGAGTCTTTACCAAATCTGTTAGAAACTTGTATATTGTGATAAATCCGGTCTGTATTTTTTGACTATCTTTGCCTGCTCATCCAATCCGTGTTTTTTGCTTAACTCCTTGGACCACGTGGTAAAACAAACAACCAGGCAGGCAGAGACCAGCAGGTAGGTTTGAGATAGTTTAGAACGGCAATGAAATTAACTTTTAAGGCCACTTTAGAAATATCAAAAACAAGCCAAATCTAGCTGTTGAGTTTAGGTGAAGCTGCGACTTTATTTGCATCACTTTTGACCTCAGAAAAGTGAACCGACGTTGGCTCCTTCTTTTCTTATGCAAAATTACATGTGACTAATTACATAAGCTGTGGAAATCACTGCTGTAAAATATTAGCATAAGCTATTGATCCTGAAGGACATGACAGTATTGTCTCAATCACACGGCGCAATAAATGTTATTAAAATACAGCAAAACGGTACAAAATTAAAAGACTATATACATGAAATTTCTTGTCAGAGCTATGTCTCCAATGGCATTAGGGACTGTGGAGCAGTGCTGGGACAGCGGTCTACTGTTGCATTCTCCTCAGATGTAGAACTGATGGATATTGAATATAATCAAGATGCTTTACTGCTACTTACTGCTAGTAATGGTCAACAATACAGTCAGGACAGTAGAGTAAGAAAGAGAAACCATGTGTATGAAAACAAATATAAATCCTAAACAAATATGGAGCGTGTAGTTTATGAAGTAAATGTTAGTGTAGTGATACATTACTGTTGTATGTTATGTGCAATATATGGATTATCACAGTATCTGCAGATTGTGTGGTTATTGTGAGCCATGTATTGAATCCTGAGGTACAGTGGTTCCTAGTCACTGAGCTTTAACTCCTTGAGGCACTAATAAGGCCTTGTTTGCACCAGAAACTAATTTGTTTCAGCCCCAGTCGGAGTGAAAAATCACCCTACGTTTTCCAGCATTTGGCATTTGCTGATTATTTATTTTTTTGCAATATTTTATTTTTTGGTTTTCATGTTTAATTTGTACAAACAAACAAGACGACAACAAAACAACCCCCCCTTTGTTCACTCTGGTGAGGAAAAAAAAACAAAAAAAACAAAAGACAGACACATACTCAATTTGAATAATAGTAGTAGTGATAAAATCAGTACTTTACAAGTTGACACCATTATAATCTAGGTAGGGTTACCAAATTTTGACAAGTTTTGTATGATTTTCTCAGGCTGCAAGTTATTTTTCTAAAGGGACACAACTGTTCATTTCTGTATATCCTCTGGTGAGTGGCACTGAGGGGCATTTGCTGATTTTGACCTTTTTTTTTAAAACAAATTTTTGATCCAGTGCAGGCTCCCATCAGATTTACACTTTATATTCTCGTCCAGGCTTGTGTTGTGAGTTTGTCACTTTATTCCAGCTGCTCCTGGAGTGACTCAGCAGCTCTGAGTGAGACACCGGAGCTCTCTGAACAGACCAGCTGCAGATGGGCCTGTCACGATACATTGTTTTAAAGGATAGAATATTGTTAAGGGCTGTTCAATTCTTAATTCTTCATACGGTTTTGATTTTTTTAAACAAAATATGTGGAAAAGTATTAAGGCTGTGCAATCAATCGCGTCTAGAGTGACCACCTCAAAAGGTATTGAAAGTGGGACAGGTCCTGTCTGTGATGCTGAGGGACATGAAGAGACAGACATGAGAACTTGTAGATCAGCATTTCCTTTGCTATTTTGGCCCAAAATCACACACACTGATGGGAATAGGTCACGGAATATTCAAATCCAAAAGGTTACGACACAATATTGTACATTTTATTTAGGGATGGTCCAATATGAAAACTTTCTGCTGATAGAGATATCCAACATCTGCCTCACTGCTGTGGCCGATTTGATGATATTAAAATCAACATTTAAAATTAATGGTGAAACCCACTCATGCCGAGTAAAGTTCTTAAATTCATCATTGGAAAATTGATAGGACTTTTGAGACTATGATGGCTATTAAAATGTTGCTTCCTCTTGGACATTTTTAGTGAATTTGTGTTGGAGATTCACTAAAAATGAGCCGACAACCGCTCCCTCTGCCTCGGGAGCGGTTGTCGGCTCTGGCTGCCGGGTGCTGTCCTGTGGGTGCCCGGGTGGAGGTGAGGTATCCCTGCCTCCTCTGGGTGCTCTGGCTCGGTGGCTGGAGCTGATGTGCTGCTCCCGACGCAGACGGCTCCTCCGATGGTGCTTCCTTACCTGGTTCATCTGTACTCAGCCTGACTTATTGACTTTTTTTTACTTATATTACTGTGTGTGTGTGTGTGTGTGTGTAAATAAATATATGTGGGGGGCGGGAGTTGGGTGTATAAATTGATGTTTCTGTTTTTAATCTGTAAAGCACTTTGAGTTGCATCTTTGTAGGAAAAGCGCTTTATAAATAAACTTTGATTGATTTATAAATAGTTAACTCATTTCAGCACATTTGAATTTTGAACTGCTGCAGGCTCAAC
>OMNZ01091422.1:33148-49059 GCA_900303255.1 Lesueurigobius sanzi | reverse complement strand
TCTCTCTCTCCTTCCTCTCACCCTCTTTCCTTCTTCTCGATCTCTCCTTCCCCTCTCTCTCTCTCTGTCTCTTTTCTTCCCCAGGACCCAAATTGGGCCTGTTGGGGTTTAAGAGGTTAAAAGTTTATTCAAGTGCAAAAGAGTGGGGTTTCAATATATCAGTGGTGTGCCCAGCGTGTGAATACAGCCATAAGGAATAAATAAATAAATATTTTGAGTGAGGTATGACACTGAAACCTATATTACAAGTGGGCATGATGTGTTGAGTGATTGGTAGAAGTCGAAAGGTCAGTCACAAAGGCAATCACATTATCATTCTGGCCCAGGACATCAATGGCTGCAGTAGCTTAATATCCCCAATTGTGGCAAATGGAACAATAACCAAGATTTAACGCTTTGGGTATGTTGAAATGTGCTATAGAGCATGCAGGTCATGTCACATCATGGAAACAAAGGTCAAGTGAATGTTGATGTTAAGATAATCATTTTGTTAGTGTTTGTTTTCACATGTTTTTGAACTTTGAGGCGTCTGTTTAGAACAAAATGATGTGAGTGCATACCTTCTATAATATCAGTGATGGCCAGGGTCCTTGAAATGGCTGGAAGCACCACCGCAAGCACCACAGAATCACTTTTACTATATTATATTTGATAATTTGATATTATATTTCTATAAAAAAGGCCCCAGGCTGCTTTGTACTGGACAAGTGAATGCACTTGTAAATATATGTGGGGGATGGGAGTTGGGTGTGTAAATTGATGTTTCTGTTTTTAATGTGTTTTTAATCTGTAAAGCACTTTGAGTTGCATCTTTGTAGGAAAAGCGCTTTATAAATAAACTTTGATTTATTGATTGATTGATTGAAGTGGAGTGTGATGTCAAAAGGTTAAGAATCCTGCTCAATATAGTCCAAAGCACACAATGAGTGATAAATTAGATAGTATGGTAGCCAAATCCTTTTATCGTTGAAATATCTTCAGCTGTGTCTTTCGGATAATGTATTACTGATCCAATTACACCTGTGGGAACATAATGAAACATTTTAAGACAACAACCTACTGACTTCAGATATAAGTAACTAACTGTAAATGTGTATGTTAGTATCCGCTGAGCAATATTCAGCAGGATTATGTAATACATTCAACTCCACAGAACACTAAAACACAGAGAGAGTGTTGTTGCATTACCTCCAGGGTGCCTCAGACCTAGACACAGAGTGAAAAACACATGACCATGAGAGTCCATTGCAAAGTCATGTGGCATGTTATTGTTATTGAAGTGGAGGTACGCACCCATGTTTTTGGAGAGGAAAAGGCTGATTATTATTAGTCCAGCAAAAGCCAAAAGAGCCAAAATGGGGATCAGCAACTGAGGCAAAGGGATATCTGAAACTAAGAAAAAAAGATTAAAAGAAATCACTAAACAAATGGACAAAAAGTTAAGAATTAACAAACAAACAAACAAATGGCAACATGCCACATGGAGCTTTAGTCATGCACATAACATGGAAATTCACTTATAATTGGATACCTAGTTGTGCCTGAGAAAGCTTTAATTCTTTCATCAGCTGGATGCATCCCTCCTGAAGACGCGCTTTCTCCATTCTTGTTCGCTCTGCTTCCTGGTCCCACTGTGCTTTCAAGACTTGCGCTTGTGGCACATGAGCCGTCCAAGTGCCAGAGGAATCCAGACTCAAATGAAGCTTTCCATCATAAAAAACTCTGTCAGTCCAGTGCAGCTGGGACCCCTCCAAAATGCACTCACGGGATCGAAGAACAGTGTGATTTCCTGGGAAACAAAGTAATCATTAGATACTGAGTTATTTCTATATGTGACCTATTTGACAGTTATCTCCATACTTAGTTCTGCTGTTTCGTTATCCCTGGAAAAGACTGGACGGGCAGCTTCAGCTATACCTTCAATAATGTAGTTGATTTCCTGGTTTAATCCTCTGAATGCAACTCCATTGAGAAGAACTTGTTGCATGAGTGGTTGAGCAAACATCTGGACCTGAACTATAACAGTATCTGAATAAGAGAGACAAAAAGTAGTAGTAAGTAATGGGTTAAATTGACGGTGTTTCAATACCTCAAAGATAAAATAAAATGTACAAACAAGAATACTGTTAATCACACTCTTACACATATACTGAAGTGTAACAAAATCCCACCAATAATGACAGTGCAGCAACACAACACAGAAATTATCCACCTCAGCAGTAGCTAGATTAATCTTTACTGGAATTTTAAGAGCGACATAAATCACAAGGCAAATTGCACGTGTAAAAATTCCGCATCACTTTTCAAAAGCGGGTAAAACAGAATAATACATAGCCTACCTATTGGAGAAGTTATGCATTGTGCTAAATGGCAAAAAGACAAAGCAAAAACGGCGTAAAGAAAATGCATGTTAGATCTGCGACGACAGCAGGGAACCTCCCACCGTCCAAGCGCTCACTCCACTCCTAAGCAGAACTGAACAAAATCGCCATTTGGATAAGAAAACACAAAGCAGCAGCTTCCCAACGCCAGATAGTTCTACCCCAACCACACTTTCCCCCAAAAGACCGAACAAATAAGTAGCTACAAAAAAGTTAAAATGTATACACAGCTGCCATCTGATTGGTTACTGTAGGCTGCACGTGGGATGGGAGGTGCTTAACAAAGAACTTGATAATCCATTGGTTTATGTGCTGCTTTAACCACAAACTTCACCTAGGTTTAACCCTTTGGTTTAGCCCTAACCCGCCTCACCACATGGTTTTTAAACAGAAGGATCTGGAAAAAAAAAACATTTCTACTACTGTAAGCGCAGTAGTTTGAGCAAGTACGTTCTAATACAGCTGACATTAAATATAGTGTAGGTAGCCTGCATTTCTCTCACAAGCTCTCAACAAAACGATACAAATATATAACAAAAGGCGAAACTAAATAAATACATTGAAGATAGACTTTTTGTCTCCAGAGAGGAGACAAAAAGGGCATCAAAACAACACATCACCAGTGTTGGGGGTAACTCATTACAAAAGTAACTAGTTACAGAAATATATTACTTTTTTCAGTAACTGAGGAATACTTAAACAAAATACAGTAATATATTAGTCATTACAATTGAAGTAACTACTTCAAGTTACAAGTACAACTCCCCCCAAATAAATTGCAGCACCGAATCAAGTTGGATACCGGTGTAGAAAGAGGCTCGTGAAGCAAACCTCATCAAAACACAAAAAAATGTGGACGGCTGAGGAAAAGGACATTTTTAACTACACTTTTTCTCTGTGGCATTATTATCACTTTTTTCAGTTAATATTTTGCCAAAAGTAACTCAAATGTAACTCAGAGTAGTGTAACTCAGTTGCATTTTTGCAACTGTAATATGTAATACAAACATGTTACATTTTTAAAGCTGTAACTAGTAATATAGAATATATTACAATTTTGGAGTAACTTGCCCAACACTGCACATCACCTTACATTTCTCACATCCTCACAATTTACAACAAACCAAGAGCTGCACATGACAAGAAATTGCATGGTTACATCAATTACAACACAGATTTTAATGCGCCTTTAAACTAAATAAGCAGGCAATTCTAAAGTAAATTCTAGTTTCGCACATTTTGATGTAAGCAGCGCGCCCTCTAGTGGTCCAAAGGCTCTGTGTGCGCAGCGGATTGGCTGAGGGGTTGTCGGCAGTGTTTACAGGAAACATGGCCTCCTTGTCTGTTGGAGATCAAGAGATGGAAGGTGAGAACATCTTTAAAATGTTTCGTGATGTAGACTGTTTGTAGACCTGTTTGAAGGACATGTTGCTTAGAGCTCTACATGATGGCACCTTTCATCTTTGTAGTCAAATCGACACGTTTTACGACATTGGCCCTTTTTCATCAGATGAAAGCAGGCTAGCAACCACATCCATGCTAACAACATGCATAATGCTAACGTACGAAACATCCGCCAGCGTATTTGTTTCTCATAAATATAAACCATTCACGGTTACAATATATATTCACATAAACAGGGAAATAGTTGTTTTGGGTGCAAATTTGATTCGTAAAACCGCAATAATTAGTGAAGCTAGCTACATGCGTGGGAAAATTAGCTAGCTGCGGTAAGCTATGTGGTAAAGAGATTTTAGTGTTTAGCCTATGCTTGCAAGCAAGAATTTGACATTTTATTACTGTCTACATTTCTCTCTTTTTCTGTGATCTTAGCGGTCAACCTTATGCTTTGGTAGGATGTCCTAGTTATATAGGACAGCATCCTACCCCTGACTTGCCTCCAGTCAGAGTAGGGCGGGATGACACATGCATCTGCTTCTGTCACTATTCTGCATCTGATCATAAAGGCATCAGGAATGTGTCGAGTCTGAAACTAAAATGAAATATTTTCTGCTAACTTCAGTGGACCGGAGGGGTGAGTCGGAAGAATCAGGAGATGATGAAACCAGGCGGAAGAGCATCAATGGGGATGTGGACCCCAATCAGCCCACCTCCACAAGTAAATGACATGCTACACAAACTATATCTCCACACCTGGTGATCAGTACATGTTTAACACTACCCTCCCTCCCCAAGGTAAAGAAGAGTCTCCTGTAGACATGGACACTATCACTTTGGACCCGGAAGAGGAGGTGCTTCTTTTTTAATTGTGACTTTTTTTTACATGGATATGTTGAGTCTAACTTGCAGGATTTGTTTTGTAGGATGTGGATCTTGTTCACTGTCGAATTGGAAAAATTGAAGGACTGGAATGTCTACAGAAAGCTAAAGTAAAGTGTAGTTGTAAAAATAACGTTAATGTATTGATAAAATGAATCATCTCTGTTATATTTGTTTATTTTTTTCATTTGCAGACTCTTTCCTTGCGACAGAATCTCATTAAAAAGATTGAAAACCTTGACAGCCTAAGGTCTCTGCGAGAGTTAGATCTTTATGACAATCAGATCCGCAAACTGGAGAACCTCAATAACCTTGCTGAAATGGAGTAAGCTTTTCAGTAATACAGACACTCTTAATATTATTTATTCAAAACATTATACAGTGCATTATACAGTGCATTATACGTATATTTAAGTCTACAATCTCACCTGTGGCAAAATCTCCTCAGAACATGCTTTAAAAATTGTGTGTCTCTAGTGCAATTGTTATAAACAGAAAAGCATGCTCTGTGTGGAAGAAACCATCAGTACTTCATTCAATATTTGATTTGTGTTTTTATGGTCTGCCTTTATGAAATGTATTTCTAAAAGGATATTGTTTTATTCACAGGCAACTTGATGTGTCTTTCAACATTTTAAGAAAAATAGAAGGTTTGGAGCAGTTAACTCAACTGAAGAAACTGTTTTTGCTTCACAACAAAATCAGCAGCATTGCCAACTTGGATCACTTTTCTTGCCTTGAGATGCTAGAGCTGGGATCTAACCGCATCCGGGTAATAACTGAGTAATAAGTACAGGCAGTGAACCTGTTAAAATGTGTCTGTTGACCCATAACAACTTTTTCCATCTTCAGGTCATAGAAAACCTTGATTCACTTTCAACCTTGCAAAGTTTATTTCTTGGAACAAATAAAATCACAAAACTTCAGCACCTTGAGGGCTTACATAACCTGACCGTTTTAAGTATTCAGGTACACATTTTTGTGATAATATTTTGACTTTGGTGGTACTGTGTATATCCTCATTTTAATTCTAATCTAAATGTTCTTCCAGAGTAACAGAATTACAAAGATGGAAGGTCTTCAGAACCTTGTGAACCTGAAAGAGCTTTATCTGAGCCATAATGGCATTGAAGTTATTGAGGGCTTAGAAAATAATGTAAGATATTATGAAGCTCAAGCAATAAAAACTCTTTTATATCACACCTGCCAAATCTGATTGTACATGATTCTTTTCTTTACAGAAAAAGCTTACAACATTGGATATAGCTGCCAATCGCGTAAAAAAGATTGAGAACATCAGCCATCTCACAGATCTGCAGGAGTTTTGGGTATGTGTTCTAGAACATTTGACACTTTATTTCTGATAATAAACTTTTTGTGAGCAACTGTTTTTGTTTTTCATTGCAGATGAATGATAATCAGATAGAAAACTGGTCAGATCTTGATGAGCTCAAAAATGCCAACTCTTTGGAGACAGTTTATCTTGAAAGAAACCCACTACAGAAGGATCCCCAATACAGGCGGAAGATCATGCTGGCACTTCCCAGTGTTCGCCAGATCGATGCTACATTCATCCGCTTCTAAACTAGAGTAAACATTAATTGTTCTGCTAATATAACAGTGTTTCTCTTCACCTTCACGTCTGCCTGCCCTAATTACGACACAAACCTTATTTAAGAGACCCTCACAAATTGTTTTTTTAAAACATTCTCTTCGTTCATACTTCCCACAGACCCAGGGCCTACTAAACATGCATCTTTGCAGGCATGTTCCCATTGATGCCACCTGTACCATTGTGTGAATGCATATTTCAATGAGATCAGCGTTAAACGTGACACGATATCTAATCAACTACAGTATTTTCACATGCTTACATTCTTCAATAATCTCAAGTTTGCACATATTTGTTTTGCATGTTTGGATACAATACGATATACAAACTGATCAATTATGCGTTGGCCCCTAAGTAAAAATAAGACTTTGAAATCAGCGTCACATATTGTGGTTAAACTATTTACAAAATATAAGATACACAATAGTAACCATTTTTATCTTTACAGTGATGTGGAAGTTTTGGAATGGTTGGGATGGTCAGGATGTAACAGGCAAAACAAATAAAATATATATCTTAAAGGGAGATCAATAATAAAATATCATTCTAACATTTTAATGTCATTTAATTGTTTACTGCAATCAAGTTCTGAACCAGGTCTTAAATACTGTAATTAGTTTATGAATTTAGGAATGTTTTTTTTTTAGAGAAGATTGGTCCAGTACTAATGTATATAGTTTGTCAGGAGTTATTACTGTTCTTACAGTAATAACTACAGTTATTACTGAAACAGTTTTGTGACTTCATACATATTAGTTAACATGCAGTTTTTAAGAATATTAGCCTACCAAGTAGGCTGTATAATGGGGCTGGAACGATATACTTTTGTCACAAAACAATACGTATCGCAATACTTAGGAGCCAATACGATACGTATTGTGATACAGTATAAGTACTGTTAACATTTTTAAAAAGAAAATGGTCATGAGAATAACGTTTCATTTATTGAAATGTTAAATACATGATTATGCATAATTGAAAAGTACATTATCACAAATAAATAACAATTAACAAAGTGTTCTTGAAATAATAATTTAAAAAGTGCAAGATAAAAATGTTTTCAAACATAGCTGTCCATAAACAGATCTGAACAATTAGAGCAGCAGCCACTGCAGCTGTAAAACACTTGAGTATTGACAGTCATATCGTGTCAGGCATATCGTGACGTGATTTATTGCAAAGTGATATTGTCCCAGCCCTAGTATGATAATATTTTGTTGATGATCCATGAGATAAGTAACATAGGCTGTTAGTAAATTCCTTTTTGAATATGCATAAACCACATTAACTATACAAGCCTTCTCTTAATCAGTTTTACCTCAGGGCTTATAGATCATATGTTGCCTAAGTTGTAAGGATACCTATGAAGAGCAAAACATAGTAAACGTCATCATCACTTTCAGTTGGGAAATGTTCTTGAGTAAAGTTCATATGAATGTAAAACTTTATATTTGACTATAACTTTAAAGTAACTGGAAAACTGAAGGTCAAAAGTGTAAATCATGTAAATAGCAAGCACTATTTATCATTTTTGTCTATGTTCTCAAGAATTTGTAAAAGACTAACTGAACTTCCATAGGAGAGTAACTGCCACTTATGGCTACTTGGTGTAAAGGGAAGCCTACAGGCTTGGGTTGAGAATATTTTGGAAATGAATATAGTATGCAAATAAAATCACTCAGAGTTGTATTTTGTTTCATTCATCTGAGTATGAAATTTACATTTACTTCATTGATATCACGTTTTCCTTCTATTTAGCCAACAGCACTATGAGTTCACCAGAATAGCAACAATTAACTGCATCACCCACAATGCAATACATTACTTTCGTGACGCACAGGGGCTCGCGCGCCAGGCAGGAAAAGGCTGCAAAGCGCATGCGCCACATTTATGTTGTTGTTTGTGGCGGTAAGATGGCGGCGCTCGGAGACAACTCAGCTCCGGGGATGAACGGGTTAATACAACAATTCACAGCAATAACAGGTATAAAGGAATTACGTTTAAGTGTTTGGCTTTTTATGTACGTTTGTGATATGTTATAGCATCAGCCTCTTTTGTTTAGTAACCATATAATTCTTGCGCAGAAGCAAAAAACGGCCGTGAAGTCTTGCTCCAGCCCCTGCGCTGTCAGTGCATGCACAAGGAAAAAGCACAACCATTTATCTACTAAACTCCTGAGAAAGAGTCAGAAATACGCGTAAAAAGTCATATTTGCAAACTATAATTTCACACTGTGTTGAAGAAGGCCCGTGTGACTTTGCATACACAGAGTAAATGTGATCGTTTTTGATGGACATGGTATCTTTCACATATTCGCTGCTTGTTTGATTCACCGGAATGGAGGTCGGTCGGTAGTGGAGGGTTTCGCCTTTTCAACGAGGCTCCTGTCATCTCACTTTGTCTGAGTTTATTTGAAAGCAGCTTAGGGATCCACTTCTCGCATTAAAATACTTAACTCATTCACGGGTAGTTATTACGTTCGTTGTACTTGTGACCGTGGCGTGTTTGTAGTTTTCGTACCATTATCTATTGAATTAGTTGGATCTACTGCTGCTGGATTTGGAAAGTGAAATGGACATGCGCAGTGCGCGCAAAGATAAACGGCCCACCATTCTCTAAACAGCAACTTTAGCACTATACGTGGAAGAGTGACGAGTTATGTTTTTGTGTTTTTAGTCAGAATATAGCGATACAAATACTTTTTTGGTCTAGAAATGTAGACCAGGACCAATGCTTAATAATACAGCTACGACTGGTGTAACAACTTCAGCAGCAGTTTTAAGTGTGGATTGTATGCAGTTACTTTTGATGGTGTTTGGTGTAATGCATCAATCCTATCTGGTTAAAACTTATGTGGTTGCATTTTCATGGCTGAGTGACTACCACTCTCACCTCAGGAAGAAGGTCCTGGGTTCAATTCCTGAACCATGTGTTCTTCCTCTGTTGATGTTTTCATTGAGTGCTCCAGTTTCTCTCATCAACCTTGAATATGCACAAAGGCTCATTTTCCATTTTGATGAAATCAACATTAAGATTGGGAGCTGAATCCCTCAGTGCCGCTCTGCAGTTTCCCTTCTGTTAACCCAGTCACTATCTTTTTACAGGAGCCACAGAGAGTGTGGGGAAACATATGCTGGAAGCATGTAACAACAACCTAGAGATGGCTGTGACAATGTTTCTAGATGGAGGAGGTATAGCAGAAGAGCCCAGCACCAGTTCCAGTTCTACAGCCTCAAGCAGTAGAGCTCCTCCGTCTGAGTAAGTTTTTTAAAATTATTATTAAAGAATGATTTTAAACTGAGGTTGAAAAAAATAAAAAAAAAAGTACCCTTTAGCATCTAAAATTTTGATGAAGTTTTTGTTATTTTTTGAAACAGTGAAGTAAGAGCTCCAATTCCCCAGAAGCAGGAAATCTTGGTTGAACCGGAGCCATTATTTGGAGGTATTTTCTGGAATCATGCTGCTCCAATACAATTACAAGTATGTATTCATATGGATTGAAATCTATTATTATTATGCCTTTTTTGTACAGTGCCAAAACGAAGAAGACCTGCTCGTTCAATATTTGATGGCTTTCGTGATTTCCAAACGGAAACAAGTAAGTGATTATATTCTTTTTCTTTGTTTTACACAACTGGTTTTAGTTTAAACATGCTGTTTCTTTTGATTAGTTCGCCAGGAACAGGAACTGAGAAACGGTGGTGCTGTGGACAAGAAACTTAGCACCCTGGCAGACCTTTTCCGTCCTCCCATTGAACTCATGCACAAAGGAAGCTTTGAAACTGTGAGGAATCATTTACTGTTTGCACTTGATGCCTCTTTTCTGATGGATTTTAAAACTTAACATGTTAACATTGAAGATAAAGCCAATCTTTTATTCTCAGCCCAAGCATGCATAATGTGTATTTGTTGTGAAAAGTATTTTTCTACACAGGCAAAAGATTCCGGACAGCTAGAGAACAAGTGGCTTATGATCAATATTCAAAATGTACAAGACTTTGCCTGTCAGTGCCTGAACCGAGATGTTTGGAGCAACGATGCAGTGAAGACCATCATTAGAGAGCATTTTATATTTTGGCAGGCAAGTTCCATAACAACAGATATAGATTATCATGTAATAAACACTATGAGATAATAATCATGTCGCAATATTCTTATCATTATAGGTCTATCATGACAGTGAAGAGGGGCAAAGATACATTCAATTTTACAAATTGAACAAGTTTCCTTATATTTCAATCTTAGATCCACGTACAGGTGAGCTTCATGGTCATGGTTTGGATATCTCTGCTGTTTAAATAGAAATGTATTATTATTTGTGTTACGCTACCAGTTACCTGAACTTTTCTGAAGGGGTCCGTTAAAAAAAAAGAGATACTTTAAAATATAACCAAAGCAATTCAGAAAGTAGGTGACACAAACCATGAATAAAAATAGAAGATTGTATCAGGGAAGTCCTACAGTGTAAAAGCTGTTCCAAAATCACTGCTCAGTTGTAGGTGAGGGATTTGTGATGGCAACTGTAAAGCACACCATTATTTTGTTGTTGATATATTCTTCCCTTTAGGTCAGAAAATGGTGGAATGGAACCAGTTAGATGTGTCGTCTTTTTTGGAGCAGGCAACGGGTTTCCTTGCTGAACATGGGCAGTTAGATGGTCCATCCTGCCAAGCCCCTCCTGCAAAAAGAGCACGATCTGTGAGTTACTTTCCAAAGTGTACCCATGCAAATACTTCTCTTATAGTATTAGACTTTTGTTGTTATATTTTCTTGTAAAGTATAAAAGCAACTTAACTTTTATTACAAATTTTAATTGATTAATACAGCTACATTAAATCATGAACTGAACTTGTCATTTGTTGATGCAGGAGAGTTTAATTGATGCTAGTGAGGATAGCCAGCTGGAGGCAGCTATACGTGCATCATTACAGGAGACCCACTACGAGTCTTCAGACGTCCCAGAAGCCGCGGACTCCCTGCGGTCGGATGAGGATTCAGACGCCGAGCCTTTCTCCGACAGCGAGGGACCCATCTCTGTGGATGGCTCAGACACAGAACTGCCAGAGCCTCAAGAAGAAAGGGGCTCTTCCAACAAGCATGCCGCTGCTCCTACCTCTGTTCCCCTGCGTCTTCATCATGATACTTCCCCTTCGTGTCACAGGAAATCTCCGTATAAAGAGAACAACCAGAGTCACAAGAAAGAAGAGAGTAAAAAGAACCATCTGGAGACGCCAGTTGCGGGTGGACTCCATCCCCAGCCCGCACCACTTTCTGGGGGTGACCACTGCTCCAAAGCATTCAAAAGTGATGGACCTTGCAATTCAAGCACTTCCAAATCCAGCGATGTTGACTGCCCGGACGACAATGGTATGACACAGTGTCAAGAATTGAATGCTTCATGATAGGTGGAAAAATACTTTGCAATGTTTGTCATGTCGTGGGCCATGACTAACATTGCAATGTGTCCAACGAAGTTCAACTGTCCAGTTCACCTCAAAACATACTTTGTTCCAGAAATGTTTCCCTTTTTTCCTCATTGGCGTAAAATTAAGCGTTTAAATGCACGGCGGAGACTTATCAAATTTAAAATATAGATTTTTCAATGATGAGCAAAACAATTCCGCATTTGTCAATTTAACAGACTGGTTGTGTTTTTATTTCAGGAGATGAATATAAAGAAATGCTCCATGCTCGTGCTTCGTCAGTTGAGAATGAAAGGAAATACTTGAAAATGTGGCAAAAATGCTCATGTAACTTCTCAGTTTATACTATTTCCGTTGTATATCTTAATTTATTGGTTTTCAAACTTCCCCACCTCACCTCAAAAAATATTTGAGCTTCCAAGTGCCAGGCCTAGATCAAGATCAAATCAGGAGTAAACGGAATCTAAAAAAAGGTTTAAAATAGGCATGCATATATTAGACAAAAAACTTAAATGCATAAATGAAAATGGGTTAAATGAATAAGTCTAAGATTGCTAATGGTCTTGAGTACCACTTGAAGAAGAAACCCAGGTCCCACCAGTGGTACAGAAGTCTGAATGGGAAATTGACCACAGCGAGTTCAGATGTGGGCACTGTCACTGTTGACATTTTCATAATACAATATCCATTGACATAATGAATTTATTTTTTCTTTCTTTCTTTCTAGGTCCTAAAGCGAGATTGATGCTACGTTATCCAGATGGCCAAAGGGAGCAAATTTCGCTATCTTCACAAGCAAAACTTCTGGTGAGAGAATCCCACAGTTTCTAAGAGTGAAATATAACAATTGTTTTCATTGTTTAATTACAATTCCCTTTTCCTTCTTTTTTCCCCTTTCCTTTAAGGCATTGGTTAAACATGTGCAGTCTAAGGGCTATCCTAATGAACGCTTTGAACTTGTCACCAACTTCCCAAGAAGGAAGCTTGCACATTTGGACTATGACATCACACTGCAGGAGGCGGGGCTATGTCCACAAGAGACTGTATTTGTCCAGGAGAGGAATTAACCTTTGAAGGGCTCACTGTTTCTTGTGTGTTTTCTTTGGTAGACCTCATCGTTTCAGAAATGACCTGGAACAATATTTCTGGCTGTTATCCAAAATCCTTGTTTCCATGGTAGGACTTTCCATGGGCTGTCCTTATAGAACCATAACGTGGTCAGTAACAGTATGACGCCAGCATTGTTGACATTTTATTTTATATATTATTTTGAGACAAATCCCCCTTTTGATATTTGATCAGAAAGACCAGAATATACCTATATAAAAGTATAGCACATGTACAAAGTCAAAGTGGATCGCTAATGTTGGATGACTCGGCACCACGGCCTTGTGAAGATGTCGCTTCCAGCAAAGAACGTTTTATGGCCAGAGCTTATTTTCATGCTTTCTTGTCATTTCTTTTAGAACAGGCAAAGGGAGTTTTCTTAACTGTTTTCATTTTGATCCAGTACTACTTGGCACTGTAAAACCTTTTTTGAAAAGCAATGTTGAATTTGACTAAAAATGGCTTCAAAATACAACAATGAATCAAGTACATAT
This sequence comes from Lesueurigobius sanzi, assembly GCA_900303255.1. Taxonomy (NCBI): domain Eukaryota; kingdom Metazoa; phylum Chordata; class Actinopteri; order Gobiiformes; family Gobiidae; genus Lesueurigobius; species Lesueurigobius sanzi. The sequence continues at coordinate 35,762 of OMNZ01091422.1, read as the reverse complement.
TGTTCCACGTAGCACTGAGTAGATTACTATTTTAATCAAGTTGGATTGGAGGGATTCACATTTGGTTTTCAAGTTGTGACTTTGAAACGGGAGGAAGCTCATCTCATCAATCGGACCTACACTGTACAGAAATGACTTGGTGAGACTGATATTTCGCTGTTGTAAATGTTTCTTTTTTTATATCCTGCCAAGAAAATTTTCTGGTGTTAAAATATACCCACCGACTATGGGACATCGGTCTTTCTGGTACTTCTTGAACATTTGCTAACTGGACCTCAGTCACATAAAATGGGCACACTGAAAAATGTGTGGGAGTGTAGGTGTTTGCTTTAACATTTCAATTCTAAATTAAACATTTTAATGTGATTTGAGAAACAGGTAAAACAATTATATATTTTTGTATTCTGCTAAATAAATTCCACATTCTTAGAAATGTTTTAGAACATTATTTTATTGAAATGTTTCTCTTCAAACCTTGGATGAAGGCCTAAAATGGCTGTACAGGGCAATGGTCAAAGGTGACGGAGAAGCTCATGCAGCTGTGCAAACTGATGAGGACACCGACTTATGGCAAATATACTCACTTGTGTTTGGACACTGTGCAACAACTTACACCATTATTCCCTACATCATTGTCAACTCAATCAAAACAATGTAATTACGAAATGTAACTTGCATGGACGTCCAAAGTAATGCGTTTAGATTTGTATAGTGAATGTCATTGAGTCCAATAGACCACTAGACCATTTTTCTGTTGCATAACTTCTCAGAAAGTGGTCAATGAAAGTTAATGAGTGATCTGTTGGGAATTTTAGGGAAAAGGTTTTTAATCAAATTTTAAGTAGGGCTTATTTTTGGATGGCTTATTGGGTGAAATGTACTTAAATTTTATGAAAATGTTACAGTCCTTCAGATAAACTAGAACAAAATAGTCTTAAATTAGAGAAGAAAATGCTGTGATTGGTTTCATCCACTGCCTTGAGTAACTGCTAAATTATTGGTCTGTCATTTGACATTAATAAGCTGCTGTGAACCACATGTTACTATTTAGTGGCCCATTCTCCCTTGTTATTATGCCAATGGTTGGTGATGATGGTGTTGTGCCTCATAGCCACGGTATGGTAGTGAGCAAATTGTCAGCACAGCTTGTCAAAAGCACCCAGCATTGACATACTTTATCTGGTTCAAATCAATAATATAGACTCCGCCATGTAGGCTAGACAAGCACATGCCACAGGAAGTAAATTGAGGTAATGATGAGGACAAACAGAGGGTTTACTTGTTATAGGAAAATATGTTATCAAATGAGCTGTACCCTGAACATGAATATATATACACTAAATGTTAAACATGGATAGTTTTATTTTTAAAAGTTTGAATATGTCAGAAGTGATAAGATAATGTTTGGTATGTGCTGTATGACAAAAATCGGGTCATTCTCAGGTCACTCTTGCATCAAGTAGTAGCAAAACTTTACTCTATTTAATCTTAATGGTGCTTGAAACCTTGACATCAGATAACAGTTGATTTTTGTTCAATACCAGTGTTTGATTTATTTGTTTTTCAGAGAATAATGCTAATTGTGTCATTTAAAAATCAACATGATGTACTTTAAGCCCTTGCATTGGGCAATATTTAATGGGCAAATATAACAGTGTCAGTAAATTTGTGTTAAATAATCTATGTATGTAGGCTTATAAAAAGAAACAAATATATCAGCACACAATGTGCTCTATAATAATGCATATTATGTTCAACCTTTCAAAATAATCAGACATGATCATGTCATTATTTCAGGAATATTGTTGACACTGAATGTTTTAATTACTCAGTTGAATGTCCGGGATGGAGAAATTTTGGACTGTCCATGTGCAAGTGCAGAGGTACAAAGGTACACTTGTGCCGACATTAGGAAACTTGAGTAAACGCTGGATTTTTTTTTTTTTCAGCTGTGTATATAAGCCTCTTCCACTGTCTCCTCTCTGCTCTGCTGAACCAGGGACCCCACTGCCATCATGCAGCTTCTGCACCTTGTAGCCGCACTGTCCTGCCTGGGTAATGTTTTCTTTTCTTTACCGCAATCTTAAATGTTAACTTTTTAAAATGCTTTTTCCCAATTCATTATTTTTTGTGCACACCAACAGCCACAGGCTTTGCAGTTCCCACCGCAACAATAAAGTGGTGCGTCATCTCAGAACTAGAACTACAAAAATGCAATGACCTGGCGCATAGATCTCCTGTTTTCAACTGTGTGAGAAGAGATGGTCCTGCTGCTTGCATTATTGCAATTAAGGTAAAGGTAGAATATAATTTCTGTAGATAATTCTTTAAAGATTAAGCTTATAGTCAATTCAGCATTGTGTTCAATTTGACATTTCTTCTGAAATTGACAGTTATTTGTCCTCCCTATCTAAGAATTGTAAGAATGTTGCCTACATACAGTATACTGGACAGAGAGGGGCGTGTGTCTGTGTTAAAGTGGAGAAGCCCTCTCTAAACAGAGGAGTGGGTTGAGACACCATTTGTCTACTGTGCTAAAGACAATACCTCAGGAGTTTGGGGATAAACAACTAGTTCCTGCTTTAGAGCAAAGGAGGAACCCCCCCCCCCCCCC
>OMNZ01091422.1:0-20058 GCA_900303255.1 Lesueurigobius sanzi | reverse complement strand
TGTTACATTTGTAGTTCTTAAATATATATATATATATTTTTTTTTTTCTCATTGCGTTTTATCCAGGACAAGGATACCAAACCCCTTCCTGAGCCGTTGCCCGTTCAGGCTGATTCTGTTCCGACTGTGCCAGTTGAAACTCCTGCTGAGACTGTGGAGGAGACCTGGGAGGAAAAAGAAGACAAACAGAATGAAATAAAACACAAAACTGAGCCCACAGAGCAGAAATATGACTATAAAGAAGGTAAATGCATACTTGTATTTTTAACCATCCTTTTCATCTGTGTGACACTAAATCTGTGTTGTTCTTCAGAACAATGGAAGCCAATTAATTCAGAGGCAAAGAAGCGGTACGACCGAGAGTTTCTGCTGGGATTCCAATTCAGCAATGCCAGTATGCACAAACCAGACGGCCTGCCAACCATCAGTGATGTGGTTCTTGACAAGGTACATATTTTACTGTAGAGTAGAGATGGTGTGTTCTGTTAAGCTGTCCATAGACTGCAATTTTAGAGACCGTTTTCATTAACTCGCCGTGTGCGACTGAATCTCATACGATTACAGCCGTTGTCCTATCCTCTCAGTGTGTTTTAACACCTATACATTTATATCAAATTTGAGGAGGCTCATTTCAGCGGCCGATGAAAAGTAGCCCATCTAAAAACAGCAGCTGTATTTTACCACCTACGCACTACTTTCCCCTGGCCTCAGCAGTGCTACAGTCGCGTTGGGACCTCACAACAATTGGCAAACATGTCAGAAAACCCTATATGTGTCCAAATCGACTTAGGCAGGAATCGTAGGGGATCGCCTTTCCATGAAAACCAGTCAAGGCAGTCCTGTCCGATTTACATGACAGAAGCCCTGCGAGCATCACGGCACACCACGCTGGACCATTTCCGGTTGACCTTTATACTCCTCGCTCACCTGCGAACAGTCAAGGTGCTCACAGCCCAGAGTAAATGGCAGCATTAATTTAACGCATAAGCATGGTGTCAGCCTAAATCCTACACATATTTATCAATCTGTGCTTTGTGTCATGGTCACATTCTCCTTCCCTGTCTGTGTACGTGCTTGTCATTTACACACACTGGTGCTGCCGCTGTGGTCTCAGCCTCTCACCGCAGAGAGCCTCTCCTGCCGACGGCACACTCAGCAGGGAGAGACCCTGCGCTGGGAGCCGAGGCTGCTCGGGAGACAGTGGAGGGTTCTCGGGCAAAGCAGTGAGGCACTGAACCCCTTGAGTAATGGCAATAGTGACGTATCAAAACTCTGAAATAAAATGCTGCACAGAAATGTCACCTTTAACTCCAAAGGCAAAGTTTAAGGCAGCAAAGCGAAAACGTTTACATCTATTTGTGGCGTTGTGTATGTGTGCGGCTGAGAAAGTGTGATTTGGCACTTCAAGTAGCCCATGTGAACAGGACAGTGAATGCCTTTTATTAATGGGCCATTAACAGATTACTGAATACTAATGGTTATCAATGAAATGCAAGCTCACAATGACCCTGAAGGGCGTCAGCACCTCCTAGTGGGGCATGTAGTAATAAACATTCAAATCACGGCATTTTGATGTGATTGTGATGTGATACACAGAGGTCTGGATGACTTTAAAATGTAAATGCGTGTGGTGGGACAGGTCGAGCTGTGGAGGGCGTCTTGGGTCCGAGTCAGCTGTGATATGATGGTGCACCTCTAATTCATGCCAAGCAATTAAAGAGTCTTTTGACTTTTTTGCTTCAGTGATGAATTCTGTTTTGTGCCACGTGTCTGGGCCACTGAATGTATCTGATGGTGCTGAGGATGTGTCTGTGTAACGAACTGCTAACAAGGTTTTGGCTGGCAAAAATCGATGTGATCTCTTCTTTATCTTCAGGCGAATAAGACTCCTCTGCGACCTGCTGACCCAGCTCGAATGATGAGTGCTGGGCCGGATTTCACTCCCTCGTATTTGGGTAACCTGGGCAGTAGATCAGTGGGAGGAACACGAGGCCCGGTAAGACATTTGTTCATTTGTAAACTAATGACATGTAGATTATTTTGGTAATTGTGTATTTTAATTTTGAACAGCCTCCAGGACCTCGGCGTTCTCAGCAGGGTCAGCGAAAGGAACCTAGGAAAATCATTAGCAGTATGAATGAGGACATACATTTGAACAAGGCTGAAAAAGCTTGGAAACCATCTGTAAAAAAGTCCACACGTGGCCGTGCAGAAGAAACTACTGGCGAGGACGATCCGGAACAGCTCAAAACTCTAGAGGTGTTGAAACAACTGCGTAGTATCCTCAACAAGCTGACTCCACAGAAATTTCAAGAACTGATGAAGAAAGTGACAGAGCTGCCCATCGACACCGAGGAGAGACTAAAAGGAGCGATTGATCTCATCTTTGAAAAGGCCATCATGGAGCCCAACTTTTCTGTGGCTTATGCCAACATGTGTCGTTGCCTTTTGGGAGTAAGTCACCTGTCTTACAAAATAATAATGTAAAGGGTTGGCTGGTTTACCTTCATATATAAAAAGTTTACTGTGCATTTATTGAGAACAAATATTAAGCCCAGTTTACACTGCACAATTTCCCTCCCTTGTATAAGATTTTCAGATATTGCATTACAAGACGTGGGGGATTTAAAATTGTGAGCCAGCACTCATCTCCACTGCAATGGTTCATAGATTGAATTGTAGCTACAACCAAAGTTAGTCAGCGAGTTTCATGGTCCAGACGGTTCAAGTGCCACTTGAGTTATCTCACGAGTGAGCTTAAAAATCATGCTGCTGTGTGCACCTAGCTGTATAGTCTTGTTTTTGGTCTGTGTCAATTACCTGCTTCGGTGATGACTTCTGTTTTGTGCAACGTGTCTGGGCCACTGAAATCTATGATGGCATTGAGGGACTGAAGAAGCACCCAATTAATTGACATTATATTGATCTATTCATCACATGTTAAATCATGCAATTTGTTCACCACAGTTAAAAGTCCCTACAGCAGACAAGCCAGGAGCAACGGTGAACTTCCGCAAACTTCTGCTAAATCGTTGTCAAAAAGAATTTGAAAAGGATCAAGATGATGATGAAATCTTTGAGCAAAAACAAAAAGAGTTGGATGCCGCAAAAGAAGTAAGTGGTTGCATTACTGCTAGTAATACTTTCCCTAAAAGGAAGCCTCATATAACTGTTGTCTATTTCCTAGGAGGAGCGCGAGCGTTTGAAAGCGGAGCTGGAGGACGCTAAAGACAAGGCTCGACGACGTTCCCTGGGCAATATCAAGTTCATTGGCGAGCTCTTCAAACTGAAGATGTTGACTGAAGCCATTATGCATGACTGTGTTGTAAAACTATTGAAGAATCATGATGAGGAGTCTCTTGAGTGTCTTTGCAGACTTTTGTCTACAATTGGAAAAGACCTGGACTTTGAGAAGGCAAAGGTACTTCACAGCACAATTAACTTTTAACTTGTTTAAAAACATATCTTTAACATATCTACTTTAATTGTGAACCTTAAGACCCCAAATTACACTGGCAATGTAATCATTTTTTTCCCCTTCAAGCCCCGAATGGATCAGTATTTTAACCAAATGGACAAAATCATAAAAGAGAGAAAGACCTCATCAAGAATTCGTTTCATGCTTCAAGATGTCTTGGACCTCAGAAAGGTGCGTCAAATTTAAAATAAGATGATAACCGTAATGACTCACAGCTTTTAAAAAAAATTACAAAATTATAATTTTTATCTAAAATGTTTTCATCTACAGTGTAACTGGGTACCTCGAAGGGCAGACCAGGGACCCAAAACCATTGACCAGATTCACAAAGATGCTGAGATGGAGGAGCAAAGGGAGCAAATAAAGGTCCAGCAGCAGCTTCTGTCCAAGAAGGACGGAGGAGGAGGAGGAGGAGGAGGAGGAGGAGGTGGTGGTGGTGGCGGTGGCGGTGGTGGTGGCGGCGGTGGCGGCGGCAGGATGGGCATGGGCGGCCGTGGCTCGCACACACCAGGGGGAGGCAGAAACAACCAGCCCCAGGACGAAGGTTGGAACACAGTCCCCATCTCTAAAAACAGACCCATAGACACCACCCGCCTCAGCAAAATCACTAAGGTAACATGAAGCCTTTGAGCTACATTTGTTTATGCTTAAATATCATATAAGTTTATATAAGATAAATATATAAGATAAATATCATCAGTTTTAAGTCCTTTTCATGAATGTCAGGAACGACAAATCTACAACTGTCGTCTTGTTTCTTTTAGCCTGGTGCAATGGACTTTAACAATCAGTTACTGGCCCCAGGAGGGAAAGGCATGTGGGGCAGCTGGGGAAAAGGCAGCAGTGGAGGAAGTGGAACTAAACCATCCAGTGGAGAACAGGGTAAAGTATTGAACAAAATACATTAATATTCTTTCTAATTCATTTTGTCTTTTTTCATTTCTACATTAATTTACAGTATTATTACCGTTTTCTAACACAATTTAAAAGCACTCAATACTGTTTTCAATACCACTGCAAAAAAAAAAAAATCACATTACATACATGGATGTAGTAGTCCTGAACTATGAACTGCTTGTTGTGCCTCTCCACAGTAATATAGAATTATAATACCATTTTCAATAATCAGTTAATTTCATGTTACCAATAAGACAATTCCAGTATTCATACCTGCACAAGTGACAATAGTTTAGTTTATTGGTTTAGTGTTTTCTTTAAGTATGGATTTTAACCATACTTCATTCCTTTAGATTCAAACCGTCCTGCCACCAGCACACTAAACCGTTTCTCAGCTCTGCAGTCTGGTTCAGGGCCCTCATCAGACTCTGATCGCAGAGCTCCTCAAAGGTATGTGCATGAATTGATACTTACCTGTGCTGCTGGTCTCAGTGATAATTACACTTTCCATACATCCTTGTGTTTATGTAACATTTCAGGTCAAGCTCCAGCCGGGAACGTGGGGGTAGTGACAGGGAGCGCTTTGACCGCTTTGATCGCCGCGAGGGACGCGACGGGGACAGGGGCAGCCGCACTGAAATCACCAAAAGAAGTTTCAGCCGCGAGTCTAAGGAGCGCGGCAGCCGAGGAGGAGACAGCCGCGGCCCCATGGATTCTGTGCGTCGTGTAGCCAGCATGACCGATGACCGGGGCAGCAGGGACCGGGGCAGCAGGGACCGGGGCAGCAGGGACAGGGGTAGTAGAGACCGTGGCAGCAGGGACCGAGGCAGCAGGGACAGAAGGGACAGAGGCAGCAGGGACCGGGCTTCAAGCAAAGATGTACCTGGTTAGTATGCTTTGCATTCATAAATGTATACATTTTTAAGTGTGCCCAGGATTGTTAGTCTTCATTCCACTCTTCATCTCTGTTGATAAAAGTTAAGCGTGAGAGTGCCCCAACGCCACCGCCTTCTAAACCTGCCTTGACTGAAGAGGAGGTGGAGAAGAAGTCAAATGCCATAATTGAAGAATACATCCACATCAATGACTTGAAGGTAAAAGAGGGTCTTGTGAATAATTTTAACAAACGTACTATTGATTTCCTCCCACTTTAGGCCGATGAAAGTCAGAGGTATTTGAGTTTACGCTGTTAGCTGCTGCCCTAACTAGTTTCTGGCACTCACAATACCTCCCACTCTTCCCATCTTCAGTATGTGCTGTGCGTTTCGAGCGAATTTACAGCTGAGGAAGAAGTGAATCAGGGCGGATCACCATAGAAATACATTGTGCTGATGTAAACGCATGCTTTTGCGACTGATAAAAATGTTGCTATATTTAGGTACTAACGGCACTTGCTGTCGTTTCCCCCCCACAAAACCCTGTGTTTACAGTGTACATTGTACAATATAAGTCTATTGGTGTTGATGTAAATTTGCTTTGTTACGTGAAATGAGTCTGTTCAACCGCCTTTTAAAGATGACGACCAAAGAAAAACGGTTCTTGTCTTACAGGAAGCATTGCAGTGCGTTGCTGAGTTGAACAGTGCCTCCCTCCATTTTGTCTTTGTACGAGCCGGTTTGGAATCAACACTTGAACGCAGTACCATTGCCAGGGAGCGCATGGGCCTGCTGCTCCTTCAGCTGATCAAGGCGGGAACTTTGCTTCCACCGCAGTACTACAAAGGGTGAGCTTCACGATTTTTGCACTTTGTTAGATTTGTGTGTTATTTATATTGTCTTTTATGCTATGTTGCTGCAGGTTGCAGGAGATCTTGGAAGTGGCAGAGGATATGGCAATAGATATACCTCACATCTGGCTTTACCTGGCTGAGCTCATCACCCCTATGCTACATGAAGGGGGGCTCACTATGGCACAGCTTTTCAGGTACCTGCAACATTGTCCTTATTTCAGCATTTGCACTTTATTTTTAATTATAAATTTAATTATACAACATGACTATTGTTTTGGTTTCAGGGAGATTTCAAAGCCACTAGTGCCTCTTGGAAAGGCAGGTGTGTTACTGGTACAGATCCTAAACATGCTGTGTAAAGGAATGGTAGGTGAAGCCGGTTTTTGTCAGCTTTTAGTTTTTTTTAAGAATATCATTAGTTTACTAACTAAATTATTCACAACTTTTAGACCCCTAAGAAAGTTGGGGCAATGTGGATTGAGGCTGGCCTGAACTGGAAAGACTTTCTACCCAGTGATGTTGATGTTAACAAATTTGTCACCGATCAGGTTTGTAGGAATTAAGGGGTTGTTGGATCGTGTGTCTACAACGGTGTAAAAAAGTGAAATCTTTCTAAACTTGCTGTTTTTATTTGTAGAAAATAGAGTATACCTTAGGAGAAGAGGTGGTAACAAAGGAAGGCAGTAAAAAGGTTTTCACTGGAGAAGAGCTTAGCAAACAATTTGACAGACTCCTTCAGGACAAAGCTGACAACCAGCGCATCCGTGACTGGATTGAGGTGTGCCCTTTTTCTCCATACATTTTATTTATAACGTTGATGAAACTTGAGTATTCACTATATTTTTTTCCCCAACAGGCCAATTTGGATGAACCGCAGACTGCATCTAACCATTTCATTCGTGCATTGATGACATCGGTCTGTCAATGTGCCATCATCTGTAAGTAATAACTGAAAGTGTAAATGACTTGAATTACTTTGACATGCTAATTACTGGACTTTTTCTTTTTTAAGGTGAAAACCCGTACAAAGTGGATGCAGACCAGATTACCAACAGAGCCAATTTGTTGCAGCGGTATCTCTATGATGAACAGAAAGAGCTACAGGCTCTTTATGCCCTTCAAGCTCTAATGGTGCACATGGAACAGCCTGCAAGTAAGTGAGAGGAAAACTTAATTTTATCCCAAATTGTTACATCTAAAAATATGTATTTTCAAGAAGTACAGGTATATTGTTTTATGCATGTGTATTAACCCAATATGGAACTTTTTGTCTAGATCTGCTGCGCATGTTCTTCGATGCCTTGTATGATGAGGATGTGATTAAAGAGGAGGCCTTTTACAAATGGGAGTCCAGCAAAGACTCTGCAGAGCAGACTGGTAAAGGCGTGGCCTTAAAGTCCGTCACAGCGTTCTTCACCTGGCTCCGGGAGGCAGAGGAGGAATCAGACAAAGACTGATACAAGCTGCTGTCACGTTTGGCAAGGCCTGGACCCGGCAGGTGGTTTTGAGGAGGCATGGATGCTTTGCCAGAAGAAGACTAATATCAATCCTCAATGAGGATAAACGTTTTCCTTTTCTTCTTTGAGGGATGGACTCAAAAACAATCACTTCTCTCTTCCCCTCTGATCCCCCCCTTACATCCCACCTGCTTGTTGCAGAAAGTGTCCTCATCTAATAAACTTGAAAATTGGTGCAGCAGGATTGCTTTGTAACAAGATTTGAAATATGCCACATCACTACTAGACATTTTTTTAAAATCAATGACACAAACAGGCTGCTGCTTTATGGTTCTAGAATATTCTGATGCCTATCATTGTGTGGTTAAAAGAGTAAAGAGGGTGTGGGGTGTTTGAGATGTTGGTATCATGCCATAATGTGTTCAGTCAAACACAGCTTTTGCCCTTCACCTAGTGTGCAGCATGACTGAAGTGTGTTTATAATAATGATGCAGATAAAATTTCAACAAGATGTACATTGCTGAGTAATCTTAAATTGACAAGTGGAGTTTTTAAATGATTCTATTTTTTTTTCTCCTTGCTTCCTACTGATTGGCCTCACAGAGGACACTATGACTGTAATGATCTTTGACCTTGACTACTGCAGAGTGGTCTTAATGCTTCCTCAAAGCCATGGTCTCCCATCCCAGTAGTGACTGACCTGTCTTACCTCTAATCCAAGCTGCGGGAGAGACACTTACCCAATCATTGAAACTTGAAACCTACAAAAATTGACTTGATAAGAAATATACATTTAAAACACAGAAATGATCTGATAGCCTTTTCTACTTTGAGTAGAAACAATTTCAGGACAGTTCTGTAAATATATAAAGTTTTTTTTTAGTTTTATTTTTCAGAAACCATAAATTGATGTAATTGCAGTGTATCCTTTTCCAGCAGAAACCATGGTTGTCCAGATGCAGAGAGGTGCTTTAGATAATCCATTATTAGTTTTATTGGAATTGTTTTTGTAAATACCTTTTTTGCTTTATTTAAGAAAATAATGCTTCTTTGCATCTGAAACTGGAAACATGAGTTAATGGGACATTGCAAATAAAGGACTTCTTAAATTGCACTGTATTTTGCATGTAATTTGGTAGAACAATGTATAAGCCATGTGTATTTTGCCAGTAGAAAGGTTAATTTCGGGTTCTTGCACAAGTCTCATCACACGAGCTCTTATATGTACATTAAACAAATGCTGCACAAATATAACGGTCACGTTTACAACGCCAATGTCACTTTGACAGGACAGCACGTTTTGGTGACTAATCAATTCACGTTATCGAAGGCTTATGTTATTCATCTCGTCATTCTGTTTTAGAGAATCTGTACATTGCGCGCCCGTGTCAATTAACGAGCACCTTTTCGTCGTCCTCTTCCTCATCAAACCAAGAGACGAAATAACGCTGCGGTGCTTGGAGGGAGTCCTTTAGGCTGTGGGAGGGGGACTGAACACCGCCTCGTGTTGATGACGCTGTCTTTGGAGACATTTGGACAGCCTATGTAACCTATATTCTGGCGAGCAACAAATGGTGCGTCGTGCGCCTCCGACCAAATACTGGAGTTGGGGACTTGCTGGCCGTGATTCTGTAGGGCGAATGCTGTGCACGACCGGAGCATTCTGTTGAGGGGATCGGAGACATAAGCACTTTATGATGAGCCGCCTTGGTCCGACTTTCAGGTACGGTGTGAGCCTAACAGCTAATAGCGGGTAAAGGACGCGCGCGGCTGGATGGCCCTGCTGGTATGCATGCATCACGGGCTTCTCGAGTTGAAGGAGACCCAGCATCCTCCATTCTGCCATGTCTTTCACGTGTGGTTACTGGGGCCTGCATAAGCATAGTGGAGGACGTGTTGCTCCATGTAGTCTCAAATGAGTTGTGGTTAATAACCACACTGAGCAGGACATAGCTATCTCAAATGTCAATGCTTTTGAACGACCCCACTTGTTGTTCCTATAGCCTGTACAGTGACGTATGGGGATATCGCTGCATGTCAGCTTGACCCAGTGACTTACACAAAACCACGTGAGGTAATTCAGCTTAAAAGCGTGAGCTTTGACTCTTACTTGGCGATTGCTTGGTAATGTGGTGCAATCTTGTAAATTATTCTACCTTTTCAAATGAATTGCAATATGCAGAATCCTTTCTGTTGGAGTTTAGGAAGTTGGTTAAGCTTAAGGCAAAGACCGAGGCTTTATCTTTTAGCCGACTATAATCACTCTAAGTGGGAGATGTGAGCCACGTGCAGACTTGTACCAACCATTACTCGTTTTTCTGTATTGTGCGAAGCGTGTGGTGCGCGTCTGTTGCGCGCGCGGAACATTTTGGAGCAAACGCGCCCTCTGAGTAGTGCGCCATGCGCCTGCCTGTTGGACCTGTCTGTACCTTCATATCACCAGCTCCCTGGTTTTGCAAGAATGTGACACGAATTCACTGTCATTTTCTAACTCCTTAAGCCTTTTAGCGCAGCCAGTATAGCCTCCTTTTGTTAGCAGCTTTGGGCCAATCTGTTTAGGATTATCTGCTCAGTGCACGTGCACGTTTTGACTTTTAAAAAATGTATTTTTTTTTATTAGCCTACACTTTAAATACCAATCATAAACACTGTGCGTAATGATGCTTCGGACTAACTTTGACAGTCTGCTTTGCTCTCGGTTAGGTAGCGCTATCACGTTTAATTGGGTTACAGAGGCTTTTGAGATGGCAGCAGGCTTGGCTGGATTTTCGTTTTGCCGAGCTGGTCACGGGCCATATGTTTGTCCATTTGCATGTAGACAGTCACCGCTGCCCTCACCTCTCTCAACCCCAGTCATTCTAACCGGCTTTAGCATCTGTGCGGTAAATGTAGGCCATAACATGCCGCTCAGTGTAAACCACAAACGCAAGCGAGCGGTAGTCGAGGTGTTTTGCTGCGCACTGGCTACATCGTTGCACACCACAATGAGACTAAGGGCCAGGAGACACGAAAGACACAGGGAGGAGGTAGGCCAGAGAACGAGTATTTTATGTTGCAATTGTTTGACTTATTTTCTCTTTTTAGGTGAAATTTGAGGAGAGTGAAATGATTCCCAAGTCAGGAAAATCCTCAGCAGACTCCCGAAAAGGCGTGAGCATCCATGAGTTCGCTGCACTTGCCAGATCCTCATTAAATGGTAATGTATTTACTTTATTATGTCTAATTGCCCCCACCCCCCTTTTTATCAAATTGGATAAAAGGATTAAGTAAATGTTAAGTTTCTCAATGAAAACACAACAAAACTACAGCATGCAGCAGTGGTTCTCAATGTGATATGTTGGTACACACATTTTATTTTATTTTTAAATTGGAGATCAAGTCATTGGTGTTTTAGTGATGCACTAGAGTTAGATGTTTTTGAGACTATTTTAGAACGTTTTAGGATTTTCCTGATTAGATCTAGGCCTGGTGAAATATTTTATTAGGTTTACTAAAGTTTGTTAACCACTGACATGTGGTTATCAAAACCTATGTGTAGGTCTTATTCCATATGTTTGTGACTTCTAACCTTTAGTGCATGTAATCCTGGCTCCTCTCTCTTCTCTATCTCTGCAGGCATCTCCCAGGCTGTTAGGGATCATGTCACCAAGCCCACCTCACTGGCGCAGGGTCGCGTCGCACACCTCATCGAGTGGAAAGGTTGGCCTAAGCCGTCAGACCCCCCACCGGCTGCTCACACACACTTCAGCTCCTACTGCCACCTGAGCGAAGGGGAGAAGGAGGCTCGCTTCGCTGCAGGCATGTCACGATCTGTCATCTCACAAATTTAGTGTCAGTTTCTTTAGGCAAAGATCCTCTTACTTAGCCTTAGTTCAACAGACTCACCGTCAGCTGTGGCATAATCCTCAAAGGTCCCATTCTATACATTATAGGCTTTTTAAAAAATCGTTCATGAAACCTTAGAACTTGTAGTTCACATTTTATTTCTCAAAATTATGAATGAATAAAGTTAAACATATTCAGCCATGCGCCTGGACTAATGCAACAGCCTGATATTAGCAAAAAATGATTTGTAGTGGAGGCAATTTGAGTCAGAGCGAGTTCATGGAAACTATCAAACCCAGAGAAGCAATATCCCATGACATTTAGTTCTTTCGGCAAACTGATGTAGAGTTACTCAAACATACAAGAATTAAACCAGAAACAAAACCAGGTATGAATATGCATGTATTACCAATGGTCAAAAGCAGTTTTTATTGTTTATTTGGGACAGTGCATGCTCTTGAACATACATACTGTACATGTTTACATCATTGTAGCCGTGAGCTAATTGGCATCCATTATCCCACAATCGCACTCACAAACACTCCCTCATTACCCCGGCCTATTGTACATGTTTTAGGGGGCAGGGGAAGCCTATGCAGACACAAGGAGAACATGTAAACTCCACACAGGATGGCCCCATCTGGCCCAAGGATCGAACCCGGGACCTTCTAGCAGTGAAGCATGAGCACTAACCACTGCGCCATTGCGCTGCACGTTTAGCATAGTATGTGCAGCCTGTGGGTGATGGCTCATCTTGGCTGCAGATGGCGGCCTATTAAGACAGCCTCGACTGCTCAGCGATGGCACAGCAGCTCCTGTTGTTTAGCTGTGACTCATCCTTGTGGCGCTGGTGACATGGGCAGAGTTTGATCATTAGAGAGAGGAAGGAGAAATGACTGCAAGCTCTCTGCTCACACCATGCATGTCCATCAGCATATATGTCAAAGAAATACATCATCAAAATGACATTTTTGAATCATTATGAGAGTGCGAAGAGGTTTATGCCAGGAGTGGGTGGGTTCATGTTGAAATAGAAGACTGACACCAATATAAACCTATGGGAGTGTCAAAAGCTTTGAAAGGAATATCCAAACCATAGAGTGTATAATATTGATGGAGAGCTAATTGGCTAGCTCTGGTCAAAGCTTGCTAGCATACAGGGATTGTTTTCGGAAGCCGGAAGTGCCCATTGACTTTCATGTAAACTTTTTGGCCCCTCTTTAACTCATTATTGGAAATAGTGTTGTTAATATGGCCCTTGTGTGCTTGTCCTACCACGCACTACACCATCCTGTTCTTTGTCTTTTAATATTTTAACATTAAAAGAGAAGCTAACTCGCACATACCTTAATATGGAATTGTTTCCAAAAAACAACATGGCGGCGCCCCAAATGCTAGCATGAATTTGCTTCATTAGCCTGCGCTGAAAACAATGGGGAAAGTCACGTGGGCTACGTCCATCTTTATTTACAGTCTATGATCCAAACACAAAAGTTTAGCACCATAATATGTTGCACAAGTTCCGTAATCTGAATTATCCATGCAACAATCTTTCTTCTGTGATAGAAAAATACTCCTAATTCTTGATAATATTGCAAGACAATGATTTCACCTTTGTTAAGAGAGACGACATAAAACTTTAGCTTTTTTGTTTTAAGTGAATCCCAATAATGAGAGAAATATTAACCATAAACAAAGTTGAAACATCTGCAATATTTCTGTTACAAATACAAACTCAACCATAGGAGTCTTTTTGACCCGAGTTTTACATTTTTCATATTTTGCTTGTTGCAGGTGTGGCGGAACAGTTTGCCATTGCAGAGGCCAAGCTGCGAGCCTGGGCCTCTATTGATGATGACGATGATGAAGAAGAAGAGGAGGAAGACTCAAACGATGAAGACGTCGCCGCCGCCAATGGACAGAATCGCAAATCCGCGCGCCAAACCTCAGGTATCGACAGTCACCGTTTGTCTGTTGCATTCCTCTCATTTCACTGTGGTCATCATCGTGGTCATCGCTGACTAAACGCTACTCATTATCCCATCCACGCCACCGTCCCGTCCCGTCTCACAGGGGTTCTGACCGTCTCCTCCTCTCTCAGACGCCGCCGACTCCAGCCCCCTCGTCCCACATGACATGGATGCGGAGGAGTCTGCCACGTTCCCGGGATCAAGCGGGGACAACGGGGGCCTGCTGTGCGCCGAGCCCGTCGCCCACAGTGACCCGCGTCCGTCCCAGACCGATTCACCTACTTTGCCCGCCGGCCGCCTGAGCCCACTCTTGCGGGAGGAAGAGGAGCGACCCGCGCCGAGTCAGAAGCCCGAGTGGCGGCCTCGAGCTCGGAGCAGCCGCTTCGACTCCTGCTACTCGACGTCCCACTCGGAGTCGCCCGGGGAGGAGGACGAGGAGGACGAGGAAGGCAGTGTGTTCCAGGAGATCCGCGTCTGGCACTGCAGCTCCAGGGTCTTCTTCTCCGACCGGGCGTCCTCCGGCGTGGCCTCGTTTGATGAGGAAGAGGAGCAGGACGCGGAGCAGGAGAGGAAAGACGAGAAAGAGTATTTGATGTGATGTATTGTCCCATGTTTGTCTCATTGTAGTATGTTTATTCTGGACATAGTTATAAAAAGCTAGATATCACTTTTGGCCAATTGGATCGGTCATCGGGAAATGGATTATTGTTGTGGATTACTTTTTTTCTGAATATTCAAGGCTTAAAGGAAGCCCAGCGCTTTCATATTATGTATAAATGCTTATTTCATATGTAGGGCATACTAGTGAAGCGCTTTATTTGTCATTATACAATGTACAACGAAATTACATAGATCAGATGGAGGGTAGGTCCTGAAAAAATGCGTATTGTGTAAAAAGAAAAAAATAAGCAGTAAGTTCTGCCAAGCCATGTACTGTTGCTTAGTCTACAGAAAGTTGAGGCAAAACAAATTGACGGACCAGTGAAAATATCTAGGATGTTACTTCTCATGTAATGTCGAAGGTACGGTCTATGAAAATACATGTTACTCAAAGTGGATGTAGTTTGGGCCCTTGCGAATACGAAAAAAGTCCTTTTCAACCCAAAAAAAGACGGCCAATGCGGTATCCACCTTTTTATTTCTTTAGTTCTGAATATTAGTGTTTTTTAACTGTTATCCTCCATTCACGTCCCGCTCCCGCTCCCCTTGCTTCCTTCACTCACTGCCTTCTCTCGCCCTCTCTGTACCGGTCATGCTCCATGTGACTTGCTGCTGTGAACTGTATCCGTGGGTGGAGAGTTCAATCGAATGTAAAGCTGTTGTTTCAACTGAGTTTTGTACAGTTTTGTGAAGTCGTGTGTTGAATTGTTCTCTCTTTTTTTTTTTAATGAGTATTTTGTAGTGTCGCCGTGTCATGTGGGGCGGGCTATGTTTGATACGGACTGTCTGGAAAAAGTGAAGTCAATAAATATTACTTTTTGAATAATCAATTTGTTTTTGATGCCACCACAAAACACATAAAGGTTTGTGTTTAAATTTAATCATTCACTCATGTACAAAACAATTTATGTTCTCTGAAAAATAACAGTGGCTGCTTGATTTCAAATGCATAATTCTCCTGTACACAGCATGTATGTTGTATTTGTATGTACAAAGCATATATACAGTTCAGTGCCATATAAAGGGAGATACTACAGACTTATTGCTTAACTAGATACGCTGCAAAATAACTCTCGATGCAACTCCTTACACTGGTAAGTCTGAGCAATATTTCACATTCTCAATGCCACAGATGCAAAGAAATGAATGCACAAATGTACACGGACAAAAACAAGCCCTGATTGGTTCAAATAAAACATAGTTTAAAATTGTACAAAGCTACAGTATGACATTTGCATTCATTTGAAACGCAGACATGTTTGTCTCACTCACACAGATCCCCACAAGCATTTAGCTGTGCTATAACACCTCTGCATCAGAGGCCAGGCTGGATTAACTTTGCCATAAAGATGCATATAACTGGAAATATTTACAGGGTGCGTTAAGTCGGTGTGTGCTCTGTACATTTGCCTCCTTTTGCCCACTATGCCGCAGTCACATGCCAGAGACAGTACAATTTCACACACTTCAAGCTATATTTTATACAATTCAAAATACTTTCATTGGTGTCCTTGGACAGTAGTCAGTTTGGCTTTGGCCTTCAGAGTGTAGTAGTGGTAATGTAGTGTGCTTTGCCTTTATCTCGAGCCTCATGTCCCACAGAAGCTGCCTTTGAGTGTGTTGGTTTTGGGGGATGACATACACAACATACAGTATTCTGATAACAGAATGCTATTTCGCCAAACTGCTGCAATCAAAGACAACTATAATGCAATATTCAAACATACATTGAATAAAAATATCCATTTTGCATATCTGGCATATTCTATACTGTATTGTAAAGATAAATGAATGGTAGGTAGTGGCAGAGATCTCTGTGCTTGGTCACTTCATTGATGTGCTTGGTTATTGAGAGCTGCAGTTAGATCCCTTTGTTTTCCTCTCCCATAAAATATTATAGACACAATGTTCATTTGGCATAAGTGCTAGTATGACAGAAAAATCAACAACTTTGGCACATCATTTACTCTCACACCCACACATCCATACACAAACCCCATGCTGTTAAAATCTCACTATCGATAAATGTTGGCCGTGATTATAATTATTTGGTAATAACTGACCAATACAAAGGATTAGGTCTTTTAGTCTTTCCTCAAGAGAACCTAAACAATTCTTAATAAGGAGATTCTTATAATGAGATTAAAAAGAAAATAATAAGAATAGAGAAATCCTTACTCCTGACTATATTGTACACATGAGTGGTTAGGCTGTTGGAGGTTGTTTTTTTACACACATTGCATGTGCTAATCATTTGTCTATCTAGTTTGTCTAATATGTAGATTTCATGCACATCAGACCTTTGTCAGGTTGTGAGGGGTATTTATGCCGTAATCATTCTGATGTGAGATCAGCACGATTCACTTTGGATAAAAAAAAAAAATGATTTGATTTACTTTCTGAAAGTTGATGCTGTGAAAACATGGAGTTGGACTTGAATGTAACATTCATGAGACAACAGTATGCATCCCTGCTGATCATTCATGCTGGTCGTCATTGTGGGTGGGGCTTCCCTCCTCCTCTGGCTCTGATTGGTCAAGTTCTTGACTTTGTTCCTGCTGGGCTTCTTCCACATCCAGAGTCTGGCTGGGGGGGTCATAGTCACAGGCCAGTTCAGACTCCTCTGTGTGGGAGGGGCTACAGTCAAAAGTGAACTCTGATTGGTCCTCTGTAAATGAGGGGCTCTCTTGGAGCACCAGCTCTGATGAATCTGTGATGTCAACAGTTTGCCCTGTTGCAAATTGTAAAGTGCATTGGTCTGAAAAGTTGACAGGCATCTCTTTAAATGGGAGGTCAGCGTCATCCTCCTCCAATTTGGAGCGATTAGGTTCTCGTGGCAATGAGAGGCCCCTGTGACGGATGCACAGTTTGTGGAGTTCAGTTACCTCAGATACACTCGTGGTATTGCCACTGTCCCGAAAACTTGCCAAAGGGGGGCGCACTTTAACCCCAGTCACTGTCACCGAACCCTCAATGGCTTTACGCAACTGCAACAACAGGAGAAACACGGTCAAACAGGTTAATGTTGGGCAACTAGACCAGAAATTTAAAATATATGTAGATAGGAATTTTTCTATTGCCTCTTTGAGAGATACCACTCCAACCAGACGTCCCATACTGGTCACATAAGCATGGTCCAGGCCCAGCAGAGAAAAGATTGTATGAGTCTATGGACAAGAAACAAGTTGAGCTACAGAAACCATATTTGTGTTTATAACTAATTGACAATTTTTGAGAGAGACACAAACTCAATGCAATGGCCACAAAAGCCACAAGCATTTATGCAGCCTAAACTTCTAGGCTATTGTCCAACACTTTACGAAAGGCTACAAACAAACTAATGTGCTTTTGCAGATCATCCCCAAAGGATGACCACAAAATATTATTATATTATTGTGCTCTCTAAGAATAGTACCAAAGAGGCTCATTTTGTTTTTCTTGGGCCTGGTACCTTATGGAGCGATGTTTGCTCAACCAGTTGGAAAGGAGCAGGGTCAATCTTGCAGTTCTTAAAGTCGACAGCTTGATCAAGTTGCTGCTCCTCCCACGCTGTGATCTGAATCAGACAAGAGACAAGTGAAGAGTTCATTTGCAAAAACAGATAAGTGCCATTGACAAAAATCAACATATACTTGTAATTTTCTCTTTGTGTAGCAGTGTTTTTAATAACCAGACCTATTTTATTGCTTCAGAAATATTAAGCCACTTTTTATTGATCAAATGGATTCAACTTTAGTTTTACTGGTGTCACCTTTCTTAAATGGTAATAAAGAAACAAGTTTGCAAAAAATTTAAAACAGAGATATGTATGTGCTTTTGCAAATTAACTCTTCAAGTCTTATTCAGCACATCATTAGCAATCGGACAAGTCAAGTCAATCAAGTGTTACTGCAGGTCTGACCTCTGTTGGACTCATGTGGTCTTCCACCTCAGCAGAGTCCTGAAAACAAACCTTTGTTTTAAGTCTGTTCATAATAACATCCCTTTACACTTGTTAACAACTACAACTACAGCATTGTATTGGTCCAGTACACATGTGGAAGTGACAATAATGAATAATCAGACCCAGGTTCACTCGGGTTAAGGACAGTTACCACTGCACTACACAAACGGGCTCTGGTTTCTCACGCCCTTTCACTCTCTCTGCAAAGCCACGTATGGCTTTGGTCGGCGCACCACAAATATTTTGGTTCTGCCCTCACTGTGTGCTTGTCGCAATGCAACGGTTACTAAGCAACAGTCTCTAGGCGGCAGACAGTCTTACCGCCATGGAGATCCTCACACGTTTGGGCCTGGCCTTTCTGAGATCAGGAGGAGCCGGCCCAGGGCTCTTCCAGGGGCAGAGAGAAGCATCAACACAACATGAACACAGTGTCAGTCATAGAGAGGACACCTCACCCACAACATGGCACTCTGCAACATCGGATCAATCCACTTCTCTGAGAGAAGGGCCCGCCATGTGAGCACAATGTTGCTGATAGCCTATAATTACTACAGCACAGATGAAGGTGAAGGCACAGGCTGCACCAGAAATGTTACACAACACTTGAAGAAACTGCCGGGAACAAGAGGCATTATGAAGATTACAGACTATTTCAGATATTAACGAGCTGCATATTAATGTTGTCCCTCAATGTGAAATAGGTTATGAATTATGTCAGATCAATAGCATCATTTAGGGACAAACATTAGAAACTGATTTGATGAAACAGTAACTGAAGCTGAACATGTTTTCACAAAGACAAGCGCAGCTGCATAAACAGCTTCATTAATAAAAGGAATTGTGTATGTTATTAAAATCTCCTGCAGAGACATGTCAATATATTTGATCATCTAACAAACAAAAACATCCCTTAAGTCTGTCCACAGCTGTGTGAATGATAAAATGTCTGGTGTGTGTATTGAACAGCTTCAGTTCCGAAGTGCAGCGGCATGCTTCCTCACACACATGCTCTCTGCGGCGATGGCACATAACAGGGCAGTCCGTAATGTTATTCTGAACACCTGTGATCACAGGAGGCCGTCTGTTTCTCACCCACTTTATGTTGCATCACAGTCATGCGTACTTTCCAAGAGCAGCTTTGTTTACATTTGTAATCCACACACAAGCCCCAATTTAAAAGGATATTTGATAATATAGCAATCTACTATACACCTGAGTTAAAAGTATACAGTAGTTGAAGTTCTTTCGAGCTTACTTTCATTGGCTTTTAAAATCTACATTTAGTGTATCAGAGAAGATCACAGAGATCAAAGCTTGCTGCTTGTGGGGGAATTCCTGCCGTCAGCCACGCCCTCCCCCAGTATCACATCTGAAATACTCACCTCCAACAGCTCCTTGTCCTGGTCCGTGCAGGAAAGTGTCTGAGAGCCTGAAAAGTAAGCATTGTCTTGATATTTTTGTTTCAACTCTCATTTTGACTCTAGATACAGCATGTTTTATATACAGGTCCTGGTCATATAATTAGAATATCATGAAAAAGTTGATTTATTTCAGTAATTCCATTCAAAAAGTGAAACTTGTATAATGTATACTTTCATTCCACACAGACTGATATATTTCAAGTTATTTTTTATGTTCATAACTAATGAAAACCCCAAATCAGTGTCTCAGAAAAATTTGAATATTGTGAACAGGTTCAGTATTGAAGACGCCTGGTGCCACACTCTAATCAGGTAATTGACTCAAAACCTACAAAGGCTTTAAATGGTCTCAGTCTAGTTCTGTAGCTACACAATCATGGGGAAGACTGCTGACTTGACAGTTGTCCAAAAGACGACCATTGACACCTTGCACAAGGAGGGCAAGACACAAAAGGTCATTGTTAAAGAACAACTAAACACCAAATCAACTTTTTTTGCTGACTAACTGTATAAATGGGTGTCTAATAGTGTTGCCTACATGTCTCCATAATTACTTTGACATTTTAGTGCACATTTGTAGGAATCTAACTTTTGTGCTTAAAACCGTCTGTGTGGCGCCCTCTTGAGGGTAAAATTATATGGCATTTGAATTTGAGAGTCTGTCACCTTATTGGTTCA
>OMNZ01091420.1:0-11492 GCA_900303255.1 Lesueurigobius sanzi | reverse complement strand
CATGTGTAAAGTCACCATAGGAATACATGTTATGAAGGTCTTTTTGGAGCCGCCCCTAGTGGATAGAGGCGATATTGCAGCAATGTCAGCGCACAGCCTGATGGTCACGGAGACGGCCCATTCTCGCCCATTGTTTGGGACACGCATTTTTGGGCACACGGCCATGAAATTCGGAACAGTAATAGAGCACATGGAGACGGTCCAAAAATATTATTGTAGCTCCGCCCTCTGACAAACAGGAAGTCGGCCATATTGGATTGAAATCTTGGACACCAAATCGCTCACCGCATATTTTCTCATACTAGTCTGACGTTTTTCGACCGAATATGCTCAAACTTGGTCAGTTCCATCTACAGACATGGGGCTACAATAATCATCCAATTTATGAGGATCAGTTTTACGGTTGTCACGTAGCGCTCCGACAAAAAACATGCTTTTTTACGGTATATTTGGCAACACCTTGCAGACACACGCTGTATCCAATCACACTCATATCTGTATGACATAAGGCCCCCCACGGCCTGAACAGACAGAGCTCAATAACTGTACTGCAGGCACCGCTATAGCGCCCCCTAGCTATTCCTTCAAAATTGCACTTTGGAATATTTGCTTCAAACTTTGCGAGAGCGTGTGAGGGGCGAGAGCGTGTGAGGGGCGAGCGCGTGTCAGGGGCGAGCGCATGTCAGGGGCGAGAGCGTGTCAGGGGCGAGCGCGCAGGTGAGAGCGCGTGTCAGGGTTGAGAGCGTGTCAGGGGAGAGAGCGTGTCAGAGGCGAGAGTGTGTCAGGGGCGAGAGCGTGTCAGGGGCGAGCGCGCGTCAGGGGCGAGAGCGTGTCAGGGGCGAGTGCGTGTCAGGGGCGAGAGCGTGTCAGGGGCGAGAGCGTGTCAGAGGCGAGAGCGTGTCAGGGGCGAGTGCACGTCAGGGGCGAGAGCGGGGGGAAGCACGCGGCGGTGGCGAGCGTGCGTGTCAGGGGTGAGCGTGTCAGGGGCGAGAGCGTGTCAGGGGCGAGAGCGTGTCAGGGGCGAGAGCGTGTCAGGGGCGAGAGCGTGTCAGGGGGCGGTCACAAGGGAGGGAGTTGCGCCAGGGGGCGAGGGCCTGTAACGCCGCTTGCGGCTTTAATTCATACTGTAATCTGTAATGATGT
Organism: Lesueurigobius sanzi; assembly: GCA_900303255.1. NCBI lineage: Eukaryota > Metazoa > Chordata > Actinopteri > Gobiiformes > Gobiidae > Lesueurigobius > Lesueurigobius sanzi. Next base: position 10,349 of record OMNZ01091420.1, on the reverse strand, counting down.
AATGACTCATCATGATTTAATAGACCCTACAGCTAATGATTGTCTAGAAATGGAATCAAATTAGTTTAATCTTTCAGTATTGTAGAAACAGACTTTGCAACAAAATGGACCTTTGTCAGTGGTGGACCAAGTACTTGGTAAAATACAGATACTACTGTTCAAATATTACTCCAATAAAAGTGAAAGTTGCCCAGTGAAAAATAGTACTGAAGTATTTGCTTTATAAAGTACTTAAGTATTCAAAGTACAGTGAGCTGTGAATCTTCAAAAACATATGAATATACAATACTTGTAGATGTCTTTGAGTCTTTTCCTCTTCAGTTCACCCTGGTTTAACTCATGCAGATAAATGACCAAAGAATAGAAAAAAAACAGATATATTCAGACTAAATTAGTAAACTATGGACTAACCATTTAAGATGAGTGGCAGTGGAGTTATACATCTGCACAGCGCCACCTTCTGTTCCGGAGAGGACATGAGAATGATATTGACACAACCAACTTGTCTGCACTCAAGTAACGAGTAACAAGAGCTTTTTTTTTTTAGAAACTATTATATTTGTTTGACAAATGTAATGGACAAAAATGAATATGTTGTCAACAAAAAAGTACAGATCTGTAAAAACTCTACTTAAGTACATTATTGAACTAAATAAACTTAGTTTAGTTACTGCCCACCACTAGACTTTGTTGGTTATTTCTATTTATAAAGACTTTTCATTGATTGTCGTGAACTGTGGCTAATAGTTATTTACATTATTGGGTGTGGGACAGAATTGTGTGCAGGGCCGTCGACACACTCGCTGGAGCCCAGGGCAAGATGGGATCTCAAGGCCCACACTCTAATCTTCAATGATGTTTTAATAGAAAATGGGCTCTCCCCAGCTAACTGACCCGCTTGCCCCCCCCCCTGTCAACAGCCCTGGTGGTATATCCCTGCCTTTATGCCTTTGTGCCTTTGTATCCTCAGCCTAATTTCAGTTCAGTCTCAGTTTAATCTTGTGCTTTATCATGTCAGTCACACAGCATTGCGTGGGCAGGACTGAATAAATAAATGTCTTGCTGTTTCTTCAAAATACTGGGTGTAGTCGGATCCACTGCCATTTCCTGAAAGACAGAGCTATTTTGAACGGTTTATTTTCTTTTGTCCGTTGCATGCGTGCTTCTCTGCCTCTTTTTTTGTCCTAATTGTATATGTGCATTCATGTAAGTTATGCACAGTAAGGACCAGTTAATGCCTGAGCTTTACTTCTCCCCAGAGCTCCACCCAGCAGAGAGCTAACCTCCGGTGGGAAACAGCATAATTGTATGGCAGCGAATAGGAACCATGAAACAGCAGCTGGACGCCTAACATGCCCCCTGCTCAAGCCAAAAGTTTGCAGCTGAGATATTCATGTTGCGTTAGTTAGAAAATCATAGGGTTTAGGCCAAATGCTGTTGGTAAATGCACCAAAGCTTATGCAGCGCTCCTCAGACATATAATTAACATATTTCATAAGCTACTCTGTGATTTGGTGTTGAAACAGTTGGAAGAATCTCAAATGTGCACTACTTTGTTATAGCCTATTTCATGATTGATTTGTTTTTGGTCGCTATAAACATATTTAACATTGATCAATATTTGAAATGATTTTCAAAACCAGCCTATAATGCTACGGCTTGGCATAGTAGCACTAGGCATGGTGGCACAGCGGTTAGCACTCGTGCTTCACAGCAAGAAGGTCCCGGGTTTGATTCCCGGGCCAGACAGGGACTTTCTGTGTGGAGTTTACATGTTCTCCCTGTGTCTGCATAGTTTCCTCCAGGTGCTCTGGTTTCCCCTACCACTAAAAACATGTATAATGAATGATGTCTGTGAGTGAGTGAGTGAGTGAGTGAATGCTGGTGGTCGTAATATCCTTTGACGCAGATGTGTGCAGCCGTGCTTCTGTCGGTCCGTCCCAGGGCAGCAGTGGCTACCACCACTGTGTATGGAGTGAATGTAAAATTGGCCCATGTAACGCACTTTGTGACCATGTCTGAAAGGCGCTATAATAAAGCTTCTTCTTCTTCTTCTTCTTCTTCTTCTTCTTCTTCTTCTTCTTCTTCTTCTTCTACCTCTTCCTCATCTTCTTCTTCCTCATCTTCTTCTTCTTCCTCTTCTTCTTCTTCCTCATCTTCTTCTTCCTCGTCTTCTTCTTCTTCTTCCTCATCTTCTTCTTCCTCGTCTTCTTCTTCTCGTCTTCTTCTTCCTCGTCTTCTTCTTCTTCTTCTTCTTCTTCTTCTTCTTCTTCTTCTTCTTCTTCTTCTTCTTCTTCTTCTTCTTCTTCTTCTTCTTCTTCTTCTTCTTCTTACCTACCAACCAACCAAGTGTGCCTCTATTACTTAAAGGCAATATGCCTGATTTGAAGTACAAATAATGAAAGACACATTTCTACAATCCCATTTCTCCATACAGATGAGTTGATAATCATGTTTCACAACTTGTGGGGTCATTTTTTAGTGTCACTCACAGAAATGCTACATTTGAAACATTTCTAGCATCCTAGCTCTTCAGAGGGATGCGTTTTTAAGCACAATTCACAACTTTCAGGAAGCAATACTATCACAGTAATGTAAACATTAACAAAGACCCTCGAGTTCCTCATCACTAAAAACACTTTAGATTTAGATGAACAAAGCTCTTTTTCTAAATACATACTGAACGCTTAAACATATTTTATTTAAACAATGGCCTTTAAACAATGTACAGTGGTTAGAAATATATTCATGTAAAATACAAAATGAACAAACTATTTAGCCCACGACTTGCTGTAAACTTCTCCTGACAATCCCCTGTGGCATCGCGCGCCGGCTGTATGGCATTTACAGTCGTGACTCGGGTCCTGCTTCATTTCATATGAACTTTTTAAGTCATAAAACCAACGTTGAGCCAAGTCACCACTCACTTTAAGAGCCTCACGTCAAAGGGACCACTTGGCCTCAAGACTTGGCAAAAACATCACATCCTAAAACATAAGTGCTTCTTGTGCCAGGCTCTCCCTGCTTCATATTGCTCTCGTGTGGAAATAGGGAAGATTAACCTGCTGCACCTTTTATTCAAATAGTAGTTTATTTTATATTTGCATGCCATTATAGTTGTTTTACTTATTATTGTCAGTCTATGTTTCTTTTTTACAGGCTTTCACTGTATATCTTTCACTATTTTGAATACTTCAAGAGTTACATCACAGCCTTGAACATAGAGCACTCTCCTCCGCTCCAAACCCACATCCCATTCTAATTACTGACCAAAAGACCTCTCTGTGTCTGTTCCCGTTTCCTCTTTGGTTTTCACGGTTTGGGCCTCCTCCTCCTGGCTGCACAGGAAGCGGCACAAAACACACACAATGCGGCCGAAGGAGCAAATGTGGTTCACCTCCTTCACCCTCTTGTTGTGTTCTTATTTCTAGGGAAAAACCCCAGCAGCTCCGGGCAAGTGTTGTTTCATCCAGGCTCCGCAGAGGTGTGGGACAAGTTCGCACACGCCGTGCTGCGCGGCGAGAGACGGTCTGGTGAGGAGGAAGCAGCTGAAGTGATTGACGAGGGACGCCATAAACAGGTGATTGTTCAGCAATAAATCACCTAACCGGTCTGTCTGATTGGATAACGGGGACACGCTGACGTCACATGACCTCCCAGTGAGTCATACACAGTGGAGAAATTCAATAAACTAAAGTGATCGTCACGGCAACTACTATGCAAAATGCAAATACGCCGCATGCAAGAGGCAGAGGGATTGTTGTGGTGACTCCCAAAGAGAAGATGTACAAAGGTGGTAACTCTGGCTGCAAAGGGATCATAGAGCCAATGTAATGACAACAATAATAAGGAATTCAAATCTGTTAACAGTGGATTAATCAGATCAAATCAAATAGTTTTTGTATGTCCCCAGGCCCACCTTAATGTACCCATAGGCCCCGGGGCTTACCCAGGATTGTAGGCCCCCCCTCAGCGCCGACCCTAAATCCCACAAAATGGAGCTGCCTTCGTCCGCGGTTCCTCCTCTGGTTGAGCTTATTGTTTAAAAAACCCAACGCTCTTTCTCCTTTTGCACCTTTCTCTTCTGTGCACCACTTTCCAACTTTTTCTTCCCCGACATGTCTGTCTCGCTGTACGAGTCGCCTCCAGAACTATTATAAGTGAATAGACACGTACATAAGCTACGCCTGAAGTTAATAGAATTTGTATCAGTATCAATGATGCTATGACAAATTATAGCAATAATGTGATTGACAGGTAAAACAAACAAATGAGAGTATAATATGGAATTCAGTGATATCTGATAGGCCTCTGGGTCAGGTGGGCGGGGCTACTACAGAAATCTGACAGGACCAGACAGAGCAACGGTATGGCCATAAGACAGTGTCAGTGCCCTCTACTGGACAGGTGTGGAATTCCTTCCTCACAACAGCAGTCGCCTCACAGGGCTGCACCAATAATATTACTGATTTAACAAACAGGAACAGTCAGCAGCTCCACTCTAAATGCAAATAGTATAGTTGCTCCTGGTGTCCATCGTCCTTCTTAGACCCATCTTCACAGCAGGGGAAAACTTTAAAACCCAGCGGGTGGACAGAGAAACCTCAAGGAGCACCACAAGAAGGAGAGATCCACTTCCATGGACCGGCAGGCTTTAGATGGCTCTGGGCTGATGGGAGTTCATCCCTGTCTGCAGATGAACTCCCATCAGTCCTTGCTGGAGCTCCAGGACAGCAGGGAGAAAGACAAAGGGACTCGTCCAGACAGAAGGGTCCACAGGTCGCTCAAACATGGATAGGGTCAGTCATCCCTGGGGAGACATTATATCATTAAATAAATAAATAAATGAAATGAATACAAAACAACAAAAAGTGCAAGTTTCAAGGTCCAAGATCAAAAACACGTCAGAACAAAAATCGGAACAAATGGGACTGGCCCAGTTTGAAGAAGGAACGTTTTATCTTAATCCAAATAAGTGCATATTTTTATACAATAATAGAACAATGGATGTAATATCATTCATTTTGTCTTATTAAATGCTAGACCTTCAAATTAGCCACAACTCCAAAAATAAATCTATTTATGCTATAACGTCATTTTACAGAATAAATAAAATATCCATAAATTGCCTCAGAATAAGTCATTTTAGAGCAATTGCAAACTGTCCCCAATCTTATTAAAGATTGGGGATTTTACTCCAGTAAGATTCTTGATTCTGGAGTGGCTAAATGTGAAAGTGTCTGTAGCAGCCCCCCGCTCCACTGTGGACTCAGGCAGGACTCCACAAGACCAGGAATTTGGATTACGGCTCTGTTTAGTGAGATTTATTTGGAAAGCTATGAAACTTCCTGGCCCTGCAAACCCACTTCCACCATAATGAGGTGAGTTAAACCAGGACTGGATGTTATTTTTCTCAAATAGATGGTGGTCTGTGAGTGTGGTATGCTACGGGGGATTTGGAGACAGTTTGCAGGGCCTTTTTTAATTACTTACTGTTTTATACCTGTACCTAAACACAGATTGTTACGGCTTTGTAAAAAAAAATGATAGGATGTTTAATTTTAGCACTCATGTATCCATTAAGAAAATAATAATCTATTGATGGTATCCAAAAGTATACAAAATAGTGATGATGAATAGAAGATGCTACTGATACTAATCTGTAGAAGTACTACTAAAACATACAATGTAATCATGATCCAACATTTTTTATAGAACTGAATGCTAACTGGCTTTGCTAATTGTACCTCCATGATTAATATACACTCTATGGGCGAGACCCTGTAGGTGAATAGGGAAAAATTGTAATTGAGTGATATCAACCTTATGCTGTATATTACTGACATAAATATTAGAAAAACAATTTATTCTGTCATTTTATGTTTTCATATGAAAAATAAGGCATTTTATGTGTAAAAATCGCCAAGATTGCATGTATTGTCAGCCATGAAATCTAAATAATTTGATGGTTTTATTTTGTTGATATATTAGTTACAAAGATTTGTTCAGAGAAGATTTTGGATCTTTGAATAAACTAGCTACTCAATAAATTTGTAAAAAATCTAAATTTGCCTTGTCTTTTAGGGATCAAAACTTAATAAATCAGGCTAGGTATCAAATACTGAAAATTCCCTTTGAAAAAACCTTCAAAATGTTGTTATGTACAAGACTGGGAAGTTTGGAGTCTGTAGGTGCTACTAAAGTGGAGACGCCACAATGTGAGAGAAATTAATTTTATATATGATTCTTTTGGGGAAACATTGAATCAGTCCAATAATTTTGCTCCTTATTATAAAGATGATGTCATTTATTTGTTTCCAGGTGAAAAAGAGACCAAGCAGTCTGAAACTTGGAAATTGAAAAAACAAAAAAAGTTCTTCACCTTTAGTGTCTCCTCTTAAATTCTAATGATTTACTTGAAAAAAAGATTGTTATTGATATATATTTCTTTATTTAAGTGTAAAAAACTTTTCTTTCTTGCCCTTCTCGTCCCGCGTGTACTCGGGGTAAACAGGGCTGACTGTGGGCGGTGGCGGCTGGTCCTGTGGAGGTGTACTGTTTGTAATCAAATCTGTGAGAGCTGCTCCTCGAAGATGTGCCTTAATCCAATTGGTGCCGCTGCCACTTCAAAGCCTCAGGTCAGGTCTGCGAGGCGTCTGATGTAGCAGATCTTGTTGTTTCTTTCCTTGAAAGATTTACAGATTTACGACTGATGAGAGCCAGTGTGCAGAGAGCGTTTTTAAGAAATCTGAGCAGTGACAGGGCCAGGTGATTTATGTTTGTTTGTTGTACTACACAATATCTATCATTTGAATCGGTTGCGTTCACATGACGTCACATATCCTAAAGAGCCTAGAGTTTATGTGGGGAGGCAGGAGTTTTATGGTGGTAACTGTGGTGATCAAAACAAAGATTTTTTTACTTGGTGTATGATTCCTATATCTGTAATTACAGGATTTGAAACAACAATTGTCACAAAGTTCAATGTCAGCACATATTTAAATTATTTTCTCATTAGGCAAGTCATATTTATTTGTAGAGCACAATTCATGCACAAGGCAATTCTAAGTGCTTCACAATGACATACATGAAGGCAAGTAATCATTAACTAATTACATTAAAAGAGTGATACAATACTTTCAGTTTGCACAGCTAAAAAACTGTTTTCAGCTTGGCCTGTCTCACATCTTGTAAACAAACAGAGCTGTTTTAAAGTCTATTCTTAGTGGTAGGGGAAACCGGAGCACCCGGAGGAAACCTACGCAGACACGGGGAGAACATGTAAACTCCACACAGAAAGGCCCGTCCTGGCCCGGGATCGAACCCAGGACCTTCTAGCTGTGAAGCACGAGCGCTAACCGCTGCGCTAGTGCTACCGTGACATTTACTAATATCTGCTAATGGAATAAGATTTTTGCCCCTTATTCATTTTCAAATTCTTATGTGCAATAAGAAAATGAGAAAACTTGTTGTAGGAGCAATTAAATTTAAGTTTAGGTGCAAAAAAATACTTATTCCATTGGCAGATAATTTTACTCTCAAAACAAGGTTCATATATTCTTATTTGGAGAAAACTAAACCTATTCTCAGATGAGTCTTTCCAGTGTGCTACTTTTTATCGTCGCGTATTGGAACCGCGCACACATATCGCAGTTATTTGGCAGATCTTCACGCTGGATGCCCTTCCTGTCTCAAAAGTAATGTGTCTCATGTTCTTTGGTGAATACTTTTTCCTGCACGCTACTTCCATTGCTTTTGCTGCTCCTGTTTCTTCTAATGTCTTTCACTAAACAGACTTTGCACACGACATCCAACCATAATATAGACATTTTTTTCACCAGAGAGAGTGTCATTGCAAAACCTTTTTCATTACGGTACTTTGTACTTTAATGTATATGATGAATAAACTTTAAATGACCTGTGGATAAGTTCCCTCTATTGAACTTATTTAGCTTTTTGAGACATGTATCATTATAGAATATTGCTTTGTTCTGTCTTCCATCAGGGCCTTATTATTTCAAACAGTGTAATTGTGGAATACAAGTAAACATAATTAAGTCATAATATTTTTAATTGGCCGATCATGGCTGTAGTTAAAACAGATAATTGTCAGAGCGGTTGATCTTGCTGTGATTTTGGTCTATGCTGGGAAAGCCTTATTTTTGCAGCTGCGCCTGAAGTATTTTCCAGACTATTATGGGCGATTAAGTTTCTTTTTATTGATTATGGAGATGTAATCTTCTCAAAAGCGCGGCCAGACAAACAACGCATAAACTATACCACATGAGTCACAGGACAATTAATGGACTTTCTAGATTGGAGTATTCGGTGAACTCTAATCTTCATACAATGCTCTCCGGCCTCAGTCAGCCTGTAAAATAACTCTGGCATATGAGTCAAATTGTATAGCATGTATGGAGGGCAAGGTTCTCTGGGAGTGCCCATTTGCATAGCTATTGTAGGCAGTTGTAAATGAGTTCTGCCCACAGACACTTCTCATAAGATAGTGTTTCACAAAGAAGCCATAATTACCCTAAATGCCTCTGTGTGTTTATGTGTGGGTTATGAAATCAAATGAGGGAAAAGGTTTTGTACTCTATAGGACAAAAGTTTGTAAAATGGCTAAATTAAAATGAATAGTACCCAACATTTACATTACAAAAACTGGTGTGCGTACTTGGGCTTCTTCAGGAGGTTCACAGAGTCATTTAAGATCATTTCATTCATGCTTCAGAAACACATTTACATTAGGATTACACTAGTTCAGGTCTGTTTTAGTCTTTTTAGACCTAAATTGAGCGACAGTGGCTCAAATTGTAGAGCAGGTCGCGGTTGTCGTCGTGTCCTTGGGTAAGACTCTTCACCCACTCTGCCTATTGCCTAATGTGGATGTGATGAGAGAGTGAGTGGTTAGTGGAGTCTAAGAAATCCTGTATAAAGAGGTGATTCTGTCTCGATACAGTGAAGAGGACTAATAATTACTACAAGTGTTGGAATTAAATTCAGTAGGATAACCTTGTTGAATGCTAGTTGCAGTTATGTGTAACTATTTGTGCCAAAGAACTGTAACATTTAGTTGCAAACTTAGTAAATCAAATGAATTACAGAAGCAGTAGCAACTCTGTAACAAAGGAGAAATAGGTTGTTTAAGTAATTTCAATCAATCAATTTCATACTCATTCAGACACATGCAATGTCCAAACAACATAAAATCCATCCATCCTTGAGTCCACGATTAGCGGCAGGTGGGAGGGTCTAAGTCGGCGAGTCCCGCCACGGTGGAAAGGGTCTCGGTTGACGGGTCGTTCTGAAACAAGGGAGAGACAGGGGGACACAATGTGAACAGCAATGAACAGATAAAAGATAAAACATTTATACAATAAGAAGAACAAGAGGATAGGGCTCAGTGTACCGTACTTCCCCCAGCGTCATTCCTGCCAAAGCAGCCTAAGCTTACAATTGCCAGCCCCGAATTTAAGAGGAAAGGGATTGGACTAATAAGTTTAAACTTCTTCCCAGTCCTTTTTGGATATGTACTTTGGGGTGTATGGTTTCATTCATATATTCTGTACAAAAGCATATTCAAATAAACTCCATTCTCTGACGTCAGACAGAGCTTAGTACCACCGAGTATGGACTTACTGAATAATCCGATGTAAAGCAGACAGGTTTTGTATAAAACCGCTGCATTATTGTGATTTTATACCTGGTTTAGTCTTTATTTGATCTTAATCTAGGCCTGGTGATATTTCAAACGTCAAAATCCCCCTCTTAAAATATTAGATGTTCCAGATTGCACATCACTAGAACCACTGCGCAACATATTTTTTCCATTTTGGCTTTGTTTAAACCCTCTTCAAATTACTTTCTTAAACCAAGCAGGAGTCGTATGTCTTTAATGATTTCAATACCCTGACTTGCTACGTGATCCATTTACACATCACAGCCACTTCAAAGAGCCTGTGCTGTTGATCTAATTGAATGAACATAGTTGTTAATTAACAGTTAAAACAATGTCCCATAGAGGCATACAGTACCTAAGACTAAAAATCAATCACTGGGCCGCTGACAATACTCCCATTCAGTTTCAATGAGCGGGGAAGGCTACACCACAGCGGGCCACACGTGTAATTGAGCAAGATGGTGCGGGCCCGTATGCACGCTGTCCCTCTGTCGGCACAAAGCACACTGCCCCATTCATATGCGCATTCCTGTCTCTCCTCTCCCAACAGCCCAGCAGGTCGCTCCTCTGTCCTCTCCGCTCGGGACGGGGCTCTGACGCACCCACAAAAGGGGTCTTCAATCTGCCCCCCCCCCCCCCCCCCCCCCCCCCCCCCCCGCGCCGCCCC
>OMNZ01091418.1:0-10506 GCA_900303255.1 Lesueurigobius sanzi | reverse complement strand
AGGTACAGATCAGCATGATAGAGGGAGAGAGAAAAAGGAGAGAAAGAGGAAGGAGAGAGAGGAAGGAGAGAGAGAGACAGAGAGAGGGGAAGGAAAGAGGAGAGAGACAGATAGGAAGGAGAGAGAGAGGAAGAAGGGAGAGAGAGGAAGGAGAGAGAGGGGGGGAGAGAGAAAAAGAAAGAGAGAGAGAGAGACAGAGAGGAAGGAGAGAGGGAGAGAGAGAAAGAAAGAAGAGAGAGAGGAAGGAGAGAGAAAGAAGAGACACCAGTTGGTGTAAAAGTGTTGCTACATATTTTTAATCTTTCACCATATTTATATAAGCAAATCAAGGTGAAAGTATTCCAAGTTTTCAAAATACAGTACAGTGATTGGGCAAAGTAACTGAATACGTTACAAAATACATCTTAAGACAAGTATTCAGTATTCTGTAACGGAATACAATTTCAAAGTATTCTCCCCAACACTGCTAATACATCAACAAAAGAAAACAAAACATATAAACCTGGTTCTATCTTTATTTCGTTGCAGAAAAGAGGCATAAAACAAATGCCTTGCTTTTGATATCCTTGACACTGAAAGGAAAAGATCAAGCCAATCCTGAATCCAGGTGATAAATCCATGCTTCCACCTGTGTCTCACCTGAAAAGCACAAACACAACCTTATTTCTGTCTGCAATTCAACTCACAAATGTATATCCAACGTATAAGAATCAGCCTCTCACTAAATCAGTCGCTTTCATTCGAGCTGGAAAGTTGTGACCCGACTTCCTTTCGCTTTCCGTTCAGTTTGTGAGTGACTTTGCTCTTCTTTGGTGCCGCCAACAACATGAAGCGCCTCTCTCTCGGTTAAATTACAGGCCGCACGTTGTAAAGCACAAGTTTATTTTGGTTCGTCGATGGAGGAGAAGAGGAAAACGCATCGAAAAACCACCAGCGTGTTTGCCGCACACATGCAACTATGAGAGATCCTTCCTCCCTGAACAGGAGGAACACACGAGAAAGAACTTCCCAAAAGCAATTCGAGGAAATATGTTTTGTTTTAGTTTGTATTATGGTTTACTGTTAAGAGGAGGCACTGCTGGACTGGTGAATAGGGAGGAAATGTAAGCTATCTATATCTATATGACACGTTTCCTGACAAAATATCCTATATTTTTATCTACAAAAACTAAAGAATTGAGTTGAGTTTAAATGGTTTTAGACACGAGGAGAAACATGCAAGCTTCACACAGAAAGGCCTTATTGTAAAAATTAGGTCATTCATTTGTTTCCAGGTGAAAGTTCATATGTTAAACTGAGACTAAACTGTTGCAAAACCTGAAAATTGAAGAAAAAGATAATAGTTTTGCCTGCAGTGTCTCCCTTAAGACTGAATTCAGGCCAATTTAGGTCTAGTTTGGACCCAGTTTAGTCCTGATTTGATCTTGATCTTGGCCTAGAAGTACTTGAAAGACGCAAGATTTGAAAATAGTTATCTAAGTGCACCTGCGAGATCCATATCACAAGAAGCCACAATATAACATGCCTAGTTTAGTTCAATTTTGTCCAAGTTTTAGTCCTGATTCAGTGTTATTTGAAGACACAATTTGCTGAAAAAGTATTGATTAGGAGTTGTGTTCAAATTGAATTGGGACATGCATTTCGGAACACGAGTGTCGAGGTTTCAAGTTCAGGGTTAGCTGGTTTTATACGAGGCCAAATGATTCCACATCCACCCATATATTTAGATATTTACAAAGGATATTACTGTCTAAATATTTGCGGCCTTGGTGCCAACTGCAACCATAAAACACCAGGGCTGCACGTTATTGAAAAACCTTGCCATGCAGGTGTGCAATATTGTCATAACGATAGTATTACCATGTCTTACTCAGCGGTTTCAACAATTTAGACTTCAAAAAACACACAATCAGGACCAAAACAAGGCTCAAATGGAACAAAATTTGGAAAATTGCAACTAAAACTTCAAACTTTTCCACATTTAGAAGTTCAATGCATGTTCTGTTTTGAGCTGAGTTTGCAGAAAAAGTTTCCACCTCAGTCACACGGAAGACTGTAGTGATTTTGCCAAGTGTAGCTTCTTGCGATGTGGATATTGCACCACCTAATATTTCAACACAGCCAGGAGGGAGAGTCCATTATTGAATCGGTTGCGTTCACGTTACAGAAGTGTCCTTCAGTTGGAGCAGCTTTGACAAATGTTTTCCCAATTATTCGACAGTGATTGGATTCACAAACTTATGGCTGAAGGTCCTTTCTACTGGCACACTTTTGGACAGCTTTATGAGAAAATAATTACACCTTAGTTCATATGTGCTGACAGAGAAGGCATTGGACTTTGTGGCAGCTTTGTCTCATGCAGATTTTCCCAGGAATTACCAATAAACCAAGACTACAAATCTGCTGCCACGGAATTTTCATCCACCCTCCACCTCAACTCTAAACATGCTCCTTAGCGCGTTGAAACGCCTCTTGAACGCAACCTTTTCCATTGGTTCCATTAACCATTTCCCTCTACGCAATTACGCATGCATTACAGCGCGAGAACCCCGACCGAAACTGCTCCAACATGCCCCATAACTGGACTGCACTCGTCCTGTCTTGGTCACAAAATGCTAAGTGCCAATTAGAGCTTGTTATAAGCCCCGAAAGCGGACATAAGCCTCGCGCATTTGGCCCTTATCAAACATTTATACGCGCCGCCTCCCATTGGCTGCAGCCTCCGTGTTGCTGCTGCTGCACATGCCTTTTCTCTGCAGCCATGTTGTCAAGCCCTGCACGTAAACACTGGGGCTTGTTGTTATAGTTGCAGAAAAGCACACCACAGATAGAGGGAGAGAGAGAGAGAGAGAGAGAGAGAGAGAGAGAGAGAGAGAACGGGCCACGCTGTTGCCATGTTCCGTGCAACAAATACACAAAGCAACGCGTTAAATTGGCTTAGAAAAACATGACAGCGCGCAGTTAGCGGCCCTAATCCGAGCTGCTGCCGCTTGTTTATTCACTTCGCCCCGTGTGGCACCGCGCTGAAGCCACAACAGTGCAAGGCCAGGCCGCCGCGACGCAAGAGAGGAAACGAAAAACATGCCCAGCACTTGATAGACGCTGGTTATAGTGGTTCCTCTGGACACCCCCTCCCTCCTGTCCTCGCGTTGTCCCCGTGTTGCACGAAACAATCAGACGTTTCCTCACGCGCAAACTGAGCAAAATGTCTTGTTTTGTAAACCTGGAAGCTGCCCGTTGCCCCAACTTGTCCCCGCCGCGCGTCACATGCGAGTGAGAAAGGAGAAGAGGGCGACGTAAACAAAACTTTGCCTGCAGCCTTCGCGCGGTTGCAGCACAAAAACAACATTAAAACATGTGCCCGTACTCACCGCGGACGTCCTGGGAAGTTGTCAGCCGCAGACGGAGAAAGACGGGGTACGCACGAGCGGCGGGAGCGGGGGAGAAAGAGGGCTATGTAGTGTATCTCCCAACAACAAGGCGATGGGTGATGATGATGACTGCACGCATATCCGAGGTTGAGTCATGCTACGCTGCTGACCTCACACTCTCTCCCTCTATCTCTCTCTGGCTTCGTTTGCTGTTGCTACTTTCCACCCAAGTCCAGCGAGCAGCGAAGTAAATCCAAAATAAACACACACAGCAGCAGCAGCAGCGACTTCCTGGTTTGCGTCGCCAATGCGCAAAAGACGCGACCCAAATCCACCTTTCTTACCTATTGCACGCGATTGCACGACTGCACAAACACTCTCTCTGTAGGTGCCAATGCGGCCTTTTTTTCTGGAACTGAAGGCTTGTCTTGTGATCATCGTCGTGCAGAGTAGGACCCCCTCCCTCCCTCTCTGTCTCTCTCTCTCCTTCTCCTTCCATTCGCAGAGGCGCGCTGGCCACGCCCGTTTCCATGTCCAAAAAAGGGCCTTCCTCCGCGGTGCTCGCTTCCTCCTCCCCTCGGCGACGTCAGGGCCCAGGGCCGGTAAGTTACGAGGCAGAGATCCCGGGTCAGTCCATGCGGGAAATTCCGACACAAAAACACGAGAGGTGAGGGAGCAGGAGAGAGAGAGAGAGAGAGAGAGAGAGAGAGAGAAAGAGGAGAAGCGAAGTGAGGGAGCAGGAGAGAAGCCCATGCCATCCTTGACATCCCATACGTTTCCCATTCGCTTTCTATTCCGTGTGTCATCTATTTTAATTGCACATTAGGGATGCAGATATTCTCATTGAACAGTGGTGCAAGAAGTACTCGATTTCCGTACGTAAAAGGTGCATTAGGAAACTTTTAATGTGTAAAAAAAAAACTTGATATTCGTGCGTATTTGGCCTTCTACTGACCCAATAGCTGTATGGATGCAGCATGGCTCTATAAGTGGGCAATACGTCTACAAGATAATATCTAAATTGTTGTTTGTAAGATAATATTCAAATGTACAATATCAAGTGCATCTCCCATGTTACTAAACCAAACATAAAGCTGCTCAAACTGCTGCTAAAAAAAGAAAGTGAAATGTACTTGATGTCTCAAAAACACTCACCTTTGCTTTCCATTACCAGAAACCCTAAAAACAATTCTTACTGGAGCGTCATAGAGGCCGCTGTGATGGAAAGTAAAGGTGCCATGCTGCACCTATTCAGCCACTGGGCCACTAAGAGCCCAGGTCAAACATGCACTAATGTCAAGTTGTTGTATTTTTCACATAAAAAGTTTACTCTGGCTGCTTACATGGATTTGCCAGTCAGCAGGGGAAGCTTAGTACCACCCGCTGGATCAGAGAAGCCATCGAGATCAAGCAACGTGCACCAACAGCAATGAACCGGGACGACGGAGCGTGCACTCTTTCTCACACCTGGGGGACACCAGGTGTACGAAGCCTCGGACACGTCACTTCACCATCACGTGACGCTTCTGATGAACTTGGCTACAGGAAGTAGACGAAACTAGTCAAGCCGGTAAACAAACCTCCTGTCTTACTAAAAGAACAGAACAGAAAATAAGATGCAATTAAGTTTTGTAGCATTGTAGCATTTTCATAATTGGCATCATCGCTTACGAGGACAGGCGTCAAGAAACAAAACTCAATTCACCATAAAAAAAGATTCTTCAGTCTTCATCTGTACTCTGTAGTTCAAGTACAGAGTCAGGGTTTCTACAGGTAGCAGCAAGTCAAATTTCATACTTTTTAATGCCCAAATACTGCGTTTTTAATGGCACAAATCAAATGTTCAATATTAATATCCATATTCAGTGGAAGATTTGATAGAACGGAGCAGTTTTTAACAGAAACAGTGCATCACTTCTGCCAAAATTCCAGTCTAGGCCCTAATTTTTGACAAACTTCTGCAGTAAAAGTAGTTGAAAAATGTCATTATTTTCCAAGAACCTTAGACCTGGTTTAGTCCTGGTTTTGATCTGAGTTAGTGGTTTACTCGTTTAGACCTGGTTTAGTCCTGGTTTTTCCCTGGTTTAGACCTGGTTTGGACCTGGGAATGTCTAACTCAGCACTAAACCAGGTCTAAATCAGGTCTAACCCAGCACTACACTAGGTCTTAACCAAGTCCAACTCAGTACTGAACTAGGTCTGAACGAGTAAACCACTAACTCTGGTCTAAATCAGGATGAAACCGGGACTAAACCAGGTCTAAATCAGAACTAAACCAGGCCTAAACCAGGTCTGAACCAGGAATAAACCAGGACTAAACCAGGAATAAACCAGGTATAAATCAGGACTAAATCAGGTCTATTACTAAAAGTAGTTGAACAATGTCATTATTTTCCAAGAACTTTTGATTTAATGCCAGTTTGAATTCTACTTAATGCTTTTTAATGACATTTAAGGCCTTATTTTTGACTGAAAGACAACTCCTGTACGACTGAGAAATTACACAGCCCCATAAAAAAAATGTGCAATAATTATCATGATAATATTGTGAGTCACTATCATTTTGTAAATAATATTAAAGTCGCAAATCAAATCGCAATCACAATGTCTGTCAGCCCTATCATTTACTAAAGTTCCCAAAGATCCCGAAGGAAATTAAATTTTCCAGCTGCTTGTTAGGCACATAAAAAGAGACATTAAAAAGTCATAAAAATGCTAAGACATAATAAATAAATAGGACACATAGCTCCTCGGCCTCATCACCAGCTCATCATGCGGGGGCTGGTCCCTGGTGTCCATCACAGAGAGCAGTTTTTCCAGGGTTCTCCTCTCCACGACGGACCCCACAGAGTCCTGACCAGCTCCAATCACGAAAGAGGCCGCCTTGATCAGTCTGTACAAAGTGAAACCGCAGACGACCCTGTGTAGTGTACCACCCCAAGAAGCTCTCGTCCGAAGGCCCTGGAGCCAAATGCGGCCGACCACAGTTTGAGAACCACAGACTGTCAAACATAACCAAGGTGTAAACGAACGTGCACCTTCCACATCGCTGTTGGGTCAAAGCAAAAGTCAAAAAGCAAGAACTCCAGGACCCACACAACAGCTGTTTAATCTCTTTCCTATACTAGACAATCTGTAACATCTAGAATCCTAACGTTTTCTCTCACTGCTGTTTCAAAATCCAACATGGTGACTGTGTTCTTGCAGAAAGTCATATTTTAACAGAGGAGTCATGTCTAACTCAGGGCCTGTAGCGGCTCCTGCAGAACTTTTCTTTTTTTCGTTTTTGGGTTTGGTGCATGAATGAGCGGCTGACTAATGATGACTCAGCAGCGCATTAGCTCACGCTCCGGTCTGAACGGACAAAGAGGAGAAACAAACGGAGAATCAATTAATGAGACAAGAAAAGACACACGAGATAATGAGGTAGGCCTGCAGGGGGCACAAGGACTGCACCTGGAGTCAAGAAGTTGGGTGTTTTTCTAGTTTAGCCATGGTTTGCACTCACTTTGGACATAATTTAGTCCGATTTAAATCTATTTAAGACCCTTTTAGACCCGGATTTGATCTTGATCCTATTTGTTCAGTCATATTTTAGCTTTCTTTCAATTATCAATGCTTCTGGAGTTATGAAAAACCAAAAATGCATAACGTTTTTGTCTAAATTTGTGCAGCCTTCACCAGCATCTTCGAAGGATGGATTAAAAATGTAGACCAGTGTTTGCCAAAGTGGGGAGTTTTAATGTGTTTAACTATACATTAATAAGGATTTTGCAAAAACGAATCTGAAAATGGCCTTGATTTCAGCAGGAAGTAAGTTTTTGAACATCTTATTGCACCTAAAATAAGAATTCAAAGAAGATGAAAGAGAACACAAAAGAATTGTCAAAGGATCTGCAAGAACGGGTAATTGAGCTGTATACAACAGGAAAGGCACATAAAAAGATATCCGAGGTACTGAGAATGACAAGAAAGCAGTGTTCAAACTCAATTCTGTTGAAACCAAACCACGCTCAGGTCGACCAACAAAAAGTTCAGCAAAAACCGCCAGGAGCATTGTCCGTGATGCAGAGAAAACCCCTCAAATAACTTCAGCTGAAATTCAGGACTCTCACACAACAGTGGTACAAAAGTGGTAAAGGGGACAAAACACAATATGACCTTTTATTAGGGTCATTTAGGGGCTTTCTATCATCATTATTATTTGAAAAGAGAGAAGATACAACCACTAGCTATCAGTTCATCATCTTTGAAAAATGGCCAAAAAAAATCAAAAATTCTGCCTGTAACTTTTGAGCACAACTGTATTTCTTGTTCCACGGCAAGTCAGAATTCCTCAAATATTCTTTGTTCTAGAAATGTGAACGTATTAAGATATATTTTTTGCAGTGTAGTTAATATTATTTGCAATTTTTATGTACATCTCTGGAAAAAATGTGACTGGGGGCCCCGTGGTATTGTTGAATTGATAAAGTGGGCCACAACTTAACCTACTGGAGTTTGGGAAGAGCTGATGTAGACAATAAAGCCTATCACATAACAACTAATTTCTCTGCAATTCCTGGGCCAATCCACATGAAACAAAAACTGTCACAAAATCCAATGCCTTCTCTGTCAGGACATATGAACGAAGGTCTAATTATTTTCTCATAAAGGTGTCCAAAAGTGGAAACAATATTCAAAAACATGTGCGTGATGTTGGCCAGTAGAAAGGACTTTCAGCCATATGAATAATTTTATTGGCTCCTGCTCCAGCTGAAAAAACATGAAGGAAACCTATTTAAATCTATTTCAGACCCGGTTAAGTCTTGATTTGATCTCATCTTAGCCACCTGTCTGTCTTCTTGCAAGTATTAATAAAAATGCATAAAGGTTTTCTTCCAAATTTGTGCAGCCTTGACCAGCGTCTTTGAAGGACGGGTTAGAAATGTAGCCAGCAAAACCATAAAATAACAACTGCATCCAGATATGTGCCCATGAAGCCAACACTATTCAACACAACTGCAGCGCATCTATTAAAAACCCAGAACAATTCACAAGTACATCATCACAGTCTTTACGTTTGTGCCCAATAAAGTCTCTAAAGGTCAGATCAAAGGCCACAGACCGTTTCACACACGCGGATATAAAGTTATTCCCTTCAGCCACACAAACGTTGGGCTTGTGAACGCAGCTCGGCCTCAGCTTTATAAATAGGCCACAGTTCGGTGAGTCAGGCCTGATAATGTTGCACAAGCTCAATATGAAGGAATCTGACATGACCCAGCAAGTGTCTGCTGTCGACAGGCGGACAATATAAACCTCTGTTGTTGATTGTTGTTGTTTAGGAGCCCGAGAGGAAACTTTAAACGATTCGCCGAGAGATTCTGGGAGTTCTGCAAATGCAAATGTCCACACTTCGAAAAAATTCTGCAAGAACGCTTTTAGGAATTAAGAAGTTATAAGCCTGACAATATGTGGCGGATTATGGTTCAATACTATAAGGGAGAGCCATTTTTAAAGCCTCATAGCTATTTTTACGCAACAAAAATGACTTGTGCTTCGAAGGAACATGCACCAAGATGATATTTCAGCCCAATTTAAAAAGAAAACGACTTGAGTGTCCTCTTTATACTTCAGTATTTGCCTAAACAAAATGAAAATGCATCTAAAAATGGATTCATCAAGCACATATAAAAATATAGAAAGCCTTCGGGAGCTACTTGGAAAGCTGTTACATCCCTGATTTTAAAGTGAAATGAATAAATAGGAGGCACAAGTCAAGTTTCCAAACGTTATCAACTGACAAAGGCACATTAAGTACGACGGGTTATACAATACAATAGATAGTCATTAAAATACTGATACCAACACTAGCTTTGTTTGTGCAGGGGACCTACAGCTGTGCTCAAAAGTTTACATCCCCTGGCAGAATGTGAGGCTATGAAACGTATGCATTTCATAGAATATGATAACACAAAAACCTTTAATTCTCTCATGGTTAGTTGTTTGTGTGAAGCCATTTATTGTCAAAAAACCTGTTTGTTTGTGCTTTTCAACTAGAAACTAGCCAAATGTCCCTGATCTAAAGTTTACATATTGAAACAAGCATCAATTTTGTAAGTAAGTATAGTTTATTTATAAAGCGCTTTTCACAGATAAAAATCACAAAGTGCTGTGTCTTTGTCAGAGAATCCTGTATTTCAGCTGAAGTGAGTTTTTCTTTGCTCCTGAACAATTTTCCTGGCATACAATTTATAACAACTTACTAAGACAGAAACCTATTGACAATAACTAGTACTAAACCAGGTCTAAATCAGGTCCAACCCAGTACTAAACCAGGTCTAAACGAGTAAACCACAAACTCCGGTCTAAATCAGGTCTAAACCAGGGGCCCGATCTTGCAGTACCTAGGCGCAGGTTGCAGGTTGCATGTCGTAGAGCGCACTCTGCTGGCGCTGTGAGTGGGCTGGGCTGTGCCACCATTGGTCAAAACCCATAACCAATCAAAGAGGGCCTGCTCTAGGCCTCCAAAATCCTAAACCTCCTGCAGCCCCACCCCCAAGCACGGTTCAACTATTTCAACAGAAACAATTTGTGTACGAATAATACAAATTTTAATAAATGAAAGAAGTTGATATACCTCCATGAACAATTCTAGTTAAGCAATTTTAAATATTTGAGAACACAAAGCTGTAAAATAAAGTTTGTAGCCCTCTGTAATTATATATTGTATAGTATATTTATTTTTACACTATACAATATTCACTCTTTAAAATGCACTAGAAATAATTGTTTTATATTATACATAGAGATGGGAAATAACCATAATTATTAGCCTAAAAAGCAGAGTCACTGTGTATCCAAACAAATGTGGTTGTTAGGCCTACAGTCTATATTAGAATATTTTGTTCAATTACACAACTAAAGCGCGTGGCCAGACAAATACAAGCCTATACTTCGCAATAAAAAAGTTAAGCTGTAATCAACATGAAAGATATAATGACTAAACAATGTCAGTATCTTAATAATAAAATGAAACGAAATACAGCATCGCAACATCGCAATAAGGTCACTATGCACGTAATGGCCGAATGGTCTGTCTTGCTCCATATATTACCCAGGTTTTCAACCTTTAAACGCCTTGCAATGACCC
>OMNZ01091417.1:0-13412 GCA_900303255.1 Lesueurigobius sanzi | reverse complement strand
TTGGCTGATTTCTTTTGACTTTCCCATGATGTTTCACAAAGAAGCAGTGAGGTTCAGGTGTGCCTTAAAATACATCCACAGGCGTGACTCAAATAAACTCATAATGTTGTCAATAAACCGATCAGAAGCTTCCCACAACATGCCACCATCATCTGGGCTTTCCCAAATAGTTTATGGCACAGTAACCTTAGTGTATGTAAACTTATGACTTTCAGGAAAATAATAAAAAATTGTCTAAAAAATAATCTCTGTCATTATTCTGGCATTTAGCAAATAGAAATAATTTTGGTTATCCTGGTTGACCTAAAACAGGAAACGTTTATTTTGATTTCATGTCAAACAATGACAAAAAAAATGTGTATGTGTCTTTTTATACAGTGTATGTAAACTTCTGGTTTCAACTGTATGTATATATACTGTTGCCTATAAAAGTTGCCTGAATTAAGTGCAGCCGGTAAAAACATATGCTTATATTATGTATTTTTTGGACATTACAATTCACTTCATGACAAAGAGTTGGCAATTAAAGGGTTAACATTTTAGATAATGTATTGTGTTTGTTTGATTTTTTCATTTGGAGAGACTCAGGGCTTAAAAAGTTTAAAGAAATATGAATCCTTCAAGTCTGCACACTTCCTAAGGGTTATCAGATTATCAATCAGAAAACCTACATTTTAGAGCTCCATGCATTGGGTTGCCAGATATTACAACCAAAACCAATAAGGAAAGGGACAAACCCATATCCTCAGATAACTTGAACTCACCTTTATTTTTTTTGTACCATTTTACTACTTAAACTTTAACCTCAAACATCCACTAACGGCCATAGCCCATACTAAGTAATAAATACTGATTTGAGCTGTAACATGAAAAGCTGTTCATTAGAACCTATAAAACTATCGAACACAGGTAGGCAATGTTAAAATGCTCAAAAATGGGGGAGATACAATTTACAATTCATGTAAAATTTTCTGGCAAAACAGCCCATTTGGTCATTTGTGATGTAACACTCTGGCATAGTAGAAAAGAAAGGCTTTACTATCCTGGTCCTACAATTCGGAGGTTCAGCCATTGAACCTCTGACAATGTTGAAAATTGACGAAACTTGTCTATCCTTCTATACAAGGTTACCAAAAATAATAATCAAAAATTCAAAAGCAAACACCATGTTATACACACCCACATGCAGTGTAATGCTGTTGAGTTCACATTCATGGGCAAGACACTACAGCCACAACCAATATGCCCCAGGGCAGCTTGCCACTGCCACCACTTTGTGAGTGAGTGAATGAATTGAATTTTGTAAAGCAACTTACAAAGACACTCAAGGCCAACATTCTAAGCGATAACCTCATACATTTTTTTTAATAGAATGTTGAGGCCTGGAACAAAGACCGTGAACAGAAAAGGTCTGGACGCTGACCTCTGGATGCTGTGGTATCTGGCACCAAAATGCGAGCAGAACCATGAGATCCCGAATCTCGAAGCCCTATCCATCGAGCATGTTTGTCCAGCGCATCCCACAAATACCTTTCTTGGCGTTTGCGGAACTGATCAATGCAGTTTGGGGGCATCTAAGCTGAAGCACATTCACAATCTGGTTCCTTGTCATGACAATCATAAACCTTTTTGTTTTTTGCCTTAGTTGGATATAACAAAAAGAGTGTGATTTGTGGTGATAACTTTGACTTTATAGGCCATATTTTTGTTAACCTACAAAACAGCATGATCAATAGCCTAGCCATGCAACACTGTATACCATCATCAATTGGTTAAAACGTTTCACAAAGAAGTTTCTCCTTTTATAGTTTGTGCAATACTTCTGCCAGGTGTTTTCTTTCAACTGTCCACTTCATCTGTTTTAATCATATTATTAATCCTAAAATTGTACTGATTTTGACAAACATGGTTGCATAGGTCTAGCCTGCATTCAAATTCATTGTTTAAGCTTTTTTTTTTATGCAGAAGCAAGAACGTTTTTTTGTTTGTTTACTTTTCATCATACAGATTACTATATCCATCTCCACGGTCAGGCCCGTATCTTACTGTACAACACTGCCATCTAGCTATAGCGCTTTCTATCCGTTCCCCCCACCATTCAGCCTTTTTAGTACCCAAACCTCGGCACAATTGCGCCCCCCACAGACAATTCACTGGAGACGCATTGATTGGCCCCTACAGTCTACCATCAGGCTAAAGTGTCTTCTTTGGACTCACGATAGTTCCAGTAAATCACACATTTCAAACATTTCAGTCGTTGTTTTCCCCACAATTTAAAGGCACATTTTAACTTTGAAGATGTCCACCACGCTGGCTATAAATTGTGAGATGAAAAAAAAAAAAGAAGCTTGCTGGCACCGTGTCATTACTGCGTGTGGACCCCGGGGCAGCGCATACCTGACCATGAGCGCAGACAACAACAGAGGGTGTGTGGGACTATTTAAGCTCCGGTTGCTCCCCTCTCGCTCCATCCACTGCGCAGACCTTCCACCACCCACTCTTCCTTCTCCTCCAACATGACGGCAGACGGCGGGGCTACGCTGGGCTCCATAAACAACCCGCTCAAGTTCAAAAGGCAGGACTACGACGCTCTGCTGGAGGCATGTCTCGCGTCCGGGGAGCTCTTCTCGGACCCGGTATTCCCCGCTGAGCCAAAGTCCATCGGGATGCCAGAAGACCCCGACCCCAAAAAGGCGATCAAGTGGCTGCGGCCAATGGTAAGAGAAATGACCCAGCAATAATGATAACCCGCTGCGTCGCGGTGTTGATGTTGAGTTGCCACGTGTAAACCAGTTGCCTTTCTGTGTTGTCATCTCAGTAACTGCCTATTTAAGTTAAAATATCAGTTTCCAAAGCCACGAACGGTAACATTTCCTCAACACGTCGCTTACAAGGTGTGGCCCAGTTCAGGTAAGTATTAACCAAGAGGGAAAAAAACATGACAAAGAGACAAAAGACTCAAATAGCACAATAACACTATGTACAAACTTGCTCCAACTTCAAACAGAATTGGGTAAGCTTCTCATGACAGGCTTATTGCTGCTCTAAAAGTTACTCAAGTTAAAGGAATCAAGACAAAGATGAAGGTGAAAGAAATGAAAGTCAGTGTTGGAAGCATTGAATGTGTAACATCTACCTCTAACTTACATATAAAACATAACTCATGAAGTAGTCAACCGCAGAGGCAAAAAGTGGCACACCGCTTTAGCACATTACCCTATAATTACACTTGTACTAATGCTTCTCCCAATAGGAAATCACTAAAACTGCAGTGTTTGTGGAGGGAACGACTGGAACCACAGATATCTGCCAGGGCCAACTTGGTGAGTATGACTTAAGGCTTTTGTTTCTGTTTATTCTTCCTCTGGGATACGCAAGTTCTAATCCAGTGCAGCATCCGAAAACTGTTAAAAGCAGATTCAGATTGATGAACTAAATGGAGTCCTTATGTTTGGGGATTGAGAGGAAGATTTGTGTGCCACAAAACACAAGGGACCTGAGTTTAAAGCAAAGTAATGGCTTGATGGGAGTGGTACTGTCTACTCTGGGGGGCACTCACATCTGCTTCAGGCTTGTAGTTACAAACATCACAGACAAAAAGCAAAAATTCTTCAGTCTTCTTCAGTCCACAAAAATTCTTCAGTCCACAAAAAGCACAACTAACTTTTTAAAGCTGTTTTTCACATTCTTTTCTCTTATTTTCTTTTCCTTCTGTGGGATTTCTAGAATAAACTGCAAATGTCCCCTTTGTTGTTGATCAATAACCTTTTATATAAACAACATGTGAAATTGTTTTCTGGTTTTGGGCAATATTTTTTGTGAGACTGAAGATTTATGATGCAATTTAACATTTCACCTAAAAACTTGTGTGTTGTTTTGTTTCTCAGGAAACTGCTGGCTACTGGCTGCCCTTTCCTGTCTGACGATGCACCCTAAGCTCTTTGTCAAAGTGGTGCCTCCAAATCAGAGTCTGTCCAAGCCCTACGCCGGTATCTTTCACTTTAAGGTCTGAATCCAATAATCTGTTTCCCAGTGCACAGGATAGACACATAGTACTATATATTATATGGCTGCACAATAAATTGCCAAATTTCCATTATCCCAATAAAAAAATGACATGAGATATGATGGAACACTGTGGGTTGAGTCGCAGCGTAGACAATTTGGTGCATGTCTCTCCTCACTTTTCACTGTGTGCGGATCGATCCAATTGTCTACAAGCCAAAAGGGTGAGATCTTTTTTTCCCCCTTTCTAGCCTAAAACAAAAACTTAAAAATGTGTGTTTTAGTCATGCTTTTCCAAAATTAGCTTCATTTTAGACTTGTTTTGGTCTAGATGTAGTATTTCTTACAGTCTTGACACAACTTGATAAAAAAAAACAAATAGCTAACATGTAATGGGATGCATTACGTTGATGTTCCAGTAAAATATAGCAATGATGTGTTATTTCTCTGAATATGGCTATTTTTTCTCATCTTGTGCAGCCCTACTATTTTCTAAGCTCTATTAAGTGTTTATTTGATCATTTATGCACGCACAGACTTTAATGGCACTGAAAGGAACAGCTGTTGACATAGCGGCATGTTGTTCTGGTGTAGGACTGTTATGTAACTGAAGACTTCAAAACGGACTCATCTACCATAGCTCCATAGCTAATGTTTAAAAATAAAAAATTTAGAATATTCCATTATTCCGCACCCACCATCGTTAGTAAAACATGATGCGGACCTGTGAAAACACTTTGGAGGCGTTTGTAATTAGCAGGTCCCAACTCATCCCTGTTCGCTGCATCCAAACACTCTCACTACAATAAGGTGTCTACTGTTTAAAGATTTTATCAATAATACTTTGATTTATGCACATGCTCAGACATCAGTAGCTCGTGACACATAACAATGCACAATATTTTATAGCTGTTCTGTTCTTTCATTTCTGCGAAGAGAACATGACTAAACTCGCAAAGGGAGACCTGAGGAACTGTGTGTTCAGGAGGCGCCGTCCTAACATGTAACAGCTGTAGCAAACCTGCTCTCGACCATCGCCGCACGGCTCTCTTCAATAGATTTACAACCTTTAGCAAGTCATGGAAACAGTAAAAATGCTTAATGGTGCTCTGAATATGTCACTAAAGAGAGTAATGAGGTCAACTATAAGTTACGTTTGTTAGCTATGATACAGGAAAAGGTAAATTCAGGACAGCAATACAGTATTTTGCAGGACTAAACTGATAGTCTGTAGTCTAAATGTGTTACAAATGTTATCAAATACAGATAATTGATCGCCTGGGCCTGAATTTTGATGTAAAGAAATACAAAATAATTATATTTTTAATCTTATTATTTTAAGTCACTGTTTTAGCTGATCTCTGCAACTAATCAGAATCCATGTTGCCGTAACTTTGATCAATGAGAGGAGTTTTCCTCTGAGCCGGCCCCCTAAATGTGTGCGGGTTGCACACAGGTTGCACAGAGAACGAGAGCGGGTTTTCTGGTCCTCATTTTGCAATCTTGTGGACTTCTACTTTAAATACTATACCAGACATATTCAATCACTGCTAAAGTTACCCAGTCAGCTCTATGCTATCTATTGTGGTCCTAAACCAGTGGTTCTCAACTGGTGGGTCGGGACCCAAAAGTGGGCTGCATTTGTCTGCTAAAATGCACAAAACATTTCCAGACTCTGTTATATGTATATCATTTATTTTTTTTTAGCTTTATAGGAATATTTAATGTTTATTCACCTACATATATATATACAGTGAGGCCAATAAGTATTTGGTCACCCTGTGAAGTTCTCCCACTTAGAAATCATGGAGGGGTCTAACATTTTCGGAAATCATATTGTATGATTTATTAACAATATTTTTGTATATTACTGTGTCAAATAAGTATTTGATCACTTGAGTCAAACAATTTTAATATTTGGTACAGAAGCCAAAAGTAGATTCTGTCTCTCACAGGGGAATTGCACCAACGATGAAAATGTTAGGCCCCTCCATGATTTTTAAGTGGGAGAACTTGCAAAATCACAGGGTGATCAAATACTTATTGGCCTCACTGTATATACTAAATTCAATTCATTCAATTCTTATGGCTTGTTGTTATAGAATAGATTGATGGTGGGTCCCAACTAGCGTTGTCACGAGACTAAAATTTCAAACTCTATGGTGAAAAAAAAAATCCCCTTTTTATTGACAATTCTTTCAACAGTGCAAAAATAGCTCATAAATAAGTCTGTATTTCAAATGTGTTATTAATAATTAGTGCTGTCAATCCATTCAAATATTTAATCGTGATTAATCTCATGAAGGTTATAGTTAACTCGCTATCAATTGCAAATTAATCATATCTAATCTGAATGTCCCTTGAATTATCATTTTAATACTCTTATCAACATAAGAGTATTAAAACATCTTTTTAAAGTATCGATATCACAGGAATTCAATATTCCTTCTCGATTTAGTACTGACGTATGGTTGTTTTTGATCCTGACATCAAACCAGTTGCGAACCACTGTCCTAAACAACATTTTAAAGTTTGAGCACTACATTATAAACTGACAAAATGAATCATTTCTATTAGCACGTGTTACTCTGACTTATTGATCTGCCTGTCATCAAGCTCATGTGAACACGGGTAGATGAGACGAGATCACACACTTCTCTCTAGTCTTTGCTCAGAATATGAAAAAACTGGCCAGCCTAATCCTCAACTACTAGCAACTAGCTTGAATTACATCACTGGACTTTAATTAATAATGTTTAAAGTTGTTCTGTGGGATTGTTTGTCTGTGTCCTCAGGGCTTCCCTCTCAATGGGCCAAAAAAATGATGGCCAGGCTAATCCTCAATATTATAGTGTGGAAAATCAATGTGTGTAGCTTATCGTTGAATATGAAAATAGCACTTCATCTGCACTAAACTGAATATGGTAAGACCTTTCTCTAGTGGTATTGGCCAAGAACGCAGATAGTTTAGACCAAGGAGACATCCCCATATCCAGTGGAGTTCTGATAAATAGTGCAGTACTAGCCAGTGTCCAGCGTTCCATGTGACAACAGCCTGTCCGCTTGTCCCTGTTCAGTTCTGGCAGTATGGCGAGTGGGTGGAAGTGGTGGTGGACGACCGGCTGCCTGTGCGCCAGGGCCGTCTGCTCTTCAGCTACTCTCGCACTCGCAATGAGTTCTGGAGTGCCCTGGTGGAGAAGGCCTATGCCAAGTAAGTGCAGCATATGCTTTTTCACTTGTCGCGTCTGCCGGTTCTTCCCGTTTCACTATTCGACGGTCATATCCGAAGGCTCATGGGATCTTACGGGTGCCTGAAGGGGGGCAACATTTCAGAAGGCATGGAGGATTTCACCGGGGGCATTGCGTACTCCCGGCCCGTCTCGTCTCGGACAGCTCCCGTGTTCTGGAGGCTGCTGACGAGAGCCCTGTCCCGAGGCAGTCTCCTGAGCTGCTTCATCGAGGTCATTCACGCCGTCTATGGAATATTTTGTTGCACACACCAAGTTTTATTAAAATAATCTCTGGGTTTTTAGGCAAGCAGCTACACGGAAGTTGGAAAAGTGACGAATGAAGGGCTGATAAAGGGTCACGCCTATGCAATAACTGACACGGACAAGGTATTTCATTTTTACCTAGTCTTCTGTTATGCAATTAAATGACCTTGATAAAAATGTCCCTGTTTAACATGTGCTCAGTAAAGTCTTATAATGACTTACCTGAAATAGCACCATGTACTGGAAGGGTACCAGTAGACTCTCAGCTCATGTTCAAATTCCCTGTTCTCTGGTTCTTGCATCTGTCCAAAACAAAATCAACAAATAAGAATTGATAGTAGTAATCTGGCCAGACCAGTGTTTATTTTGTTTACTAAATTATTTTTATTATAAGTCATAATATTCTATTTTTACCAACAAAAGTAAACAATAACAGAATGGGACCATATCCAAGCCCCTAATGACTCTGAATGTAGCATACACCATCAAAGAGCCTCTTATTCAAAATGATCGCCTACGTAATGAATCTGGTCCTTTGTACATGTGGTAGAAGATCCGTGAAGCAGTCCACGAAACAATTTTAATAAGGCAACCATATTTTCTAGCTGTGGAATAATAGTTTGACAAATCTAGACTAAAACTTTTTTTTTATTAATACTGTTCCAGACAAAAATAGTTGAAGTTTATTGGTTAAAATGTGTTTGTTCTCTTTTTCTCCAGGTCCAGCAAAGCTCTGATGAGACGCTGCTGTATAAGCTGAGAAATCCTTGGGGTTTTGTTGAGTATCGGGGGCCATGGAGTGATAAGTGAGAGGGAATATGTTTTAAATTAAAGGCACTATACCTGATTTTTTTTCCCAGAAGAAGTGAGATGACATTTGTTTTACCCTCCTTTACTATATTGTAAACTCAGTCACGTGTGCAAATAATAGTGTGCATCTAAATATAAAGCATTTTTGTAAATTTCGTGGGTTTGCAGGTTACTTTTCTAGCATTTCTGTGGCTGGAGTTGTGAATAGTGTTCATAAATTCATCTCTATGAAGAAATGTGATCTTAGAAATGTTTGAGGAAAGTTAGTTAGGACCACAACAATCAATTTAATCTAATTTAAAAAAAATCAGGTTAGTGCCTTTAAGGGTGTGAGAAGGGCTTTTCGTATACTAAGCTTACCATTTCATTTATTGACAACAGAAGCAAAGAGTGGGAAGATGTGGATGAAGCTGAGAAACAGAGGGTCGAGCTCAAAAAGACCGAAGACGGAGAGTTCTGGTGCTAACATCCTATTTCCAGAGCTATTTGTGACATGTACTGCTGCTAATCCACATGTTTCACATATTTCTTCTGCTCAGGATCAGCGCAGAGGACTTCAGTCACTTTTTCAACATAGTGGAGTTGTGCAGCATCAACCCGGACATGCTTGAAGGAGAGTCCACCCTGGAGTCTACGTGGACCATCACTGAACACGAGGGGTTTTGGGTGTCGGGCAGCTCAGCCGGAGGAAGCCGCAGATACAGACGTGCGCACAAAGATTGTCTTTTAACACATTTTTCTGCATCAAAGGCATCGCAATAATAGGATTTACTGTTGTTGTTTGTGTTTGTAGGCTCCTTCTGGATGAACCCCCAGTACGAGTTAATCCTCAATGAAAAGGACCTGGAGGAAGACGGCGATGATGATGATGATGAGGAGGAGGATGGAGAGGGTGAGGAAGACGTGGAGGACAGTGCGGTGACAGGAAATAATATGACGGAGAAACAGGAGAAGAAAGCCAAGCAGTGCACTGTGTTGGTGGAGCTGCTGCAGAAGGACCGCAGGCAGAAGGACAGAGTCAACTTCCGCTACATTGCTTTTCACATCTACAAGGTGGAGCACTTTACTTTCACTTTGGTGCAATGTATGGCACAATTTAAAAATACTATTTACATATTTGTCCCTGTGTTTTTAGGTTCCAGCTGAGGTCAGTCCCATATAGACATTTAAATACAGGTTATGCGTTATACGTTGGTTGAAGGCATGAATTTTGCTTACAGCTCCAGGGTCAGTGTCTGGACAGCTCTTTCTTTTCCAAAACTCGTCCTGTTGCTCGATCTGGAAAATATAAAAGCCAAAGGTGAATCAGAAGACATTCGTTAAAAGCAAGCCTCCCAGTATGAAGCTCGTGCACAGTTTGAAATCACATAAAACGATATGTCTGTTTGACAGAGGGGTGTGGAGACAGGTGCATTTGGACCCGGGTTACTACATCATCGTGGCCTCCACTTACAGACCCAACCAATCAGGAGAGTTCTTCATCCGCATCTTCTCCAAAACAGGGAACACTCTGGGGTGAGGCCACTGACAAAATACTACAAAATGCACTAAAAACTGCAATACAATTAGCTATTTTGTAAAAGTAACAATTAACAAATGATCATTTTGAGTATATTTGTGTTGAATATTGCATTTCAGGACTCAGGATTTTACTTGCTCCTCTGATTATCTGCAAGTGAGTTCACAAACCTCAGATTAACTGGCATCTGTAATTTAATGATAAAGAGATGAAAAAGTATTGTATTATTTCAGGTGATGGCACTTCCTGCCTCTCCAGAGGATCATGCTCGTGTTGAGAAGACGTATAATGAGATGGCTGGTGGTGTAAGATTACAAAAAATACTAAATTCTCTCAATTCTGCAATTCACTAGAAAAGGGAAAATAATAAAAGTGATTCTCTGCTTTAACAGAATGACAGACTGAATGCCAAGGAGCTAAGGAAGCTCTTTAACTCAGGTTTGATCATATTTACATCTAACTGTAATACAAGTAATGCCCACAAGATGGAGGTGAAGTGTGTGAGCACAGGGGCCATGAAGGATCACTGCAGTGACTTTCCCTTCTCTTTACTACGTCTCTCACTGGGTTTTTGAGTTTTTCCATGTTGCAAAGAGGGATCTAATTACAGAGGTCGTCCAGGCCACCCTGCCATCTACTGCTGACTGTTCATTTGTTTCTTTTTTCACTGTTTGCACTGGTGCAGCCCTGTGAGGAACTCCTGCTGTGATATTGGGCTATACAAAAAACAATTATTTGATTTGACTGTCAAATGAACTGCCCTTGTTTTTGATCTATATATATATATATATATATACAGTCACGGCTCTGTTTTCTGTGATTGCAGTTCTCGACAAAGACTACCATCTGCCAGTGGAAACATGCAGACAGCTCATCTTTGCAGAAGATGTATCCTCTTATACATTTATTAGAATGCTTAGACATGAAAAAAAAAGCCTCAAGTCTTAATTGTGCTTTCCATATGTTACAATGGATTTGAAATGTAGTTAAGTTTTCTTCAAGATTACGTTCCTAACATTTTCGTCAGTCTAAAGGGCATGGAAGCCTAAATCGCAAACAGGCGGAGGACGTGCTGACGAGCCTGCACACTCTACAGGTGTGTCACCAGACAGGTCAGACAGGTTTATGTGTAGCACAAATTATTAATAACAATACATTATCTTTTAGGAAACCTTTTTCAAATTTGATGAGGATTCTTCTGGGACCATGAGCCCCTTTGAACTCAGAAATGCACTGACTGCTGTTGGTGAGGATGTGCACAAATAGAATATGAAGAATATGAGATAGACCTTGCTTTACTTTGGGCTGTTCCTTTGTTACAGGTATGCAGTGTGACACCAAAGTGGTGCAGCTACTGTGTGAGAGATTTGCCTCTGGAGAGCTGCAAATGCCCTTTCATGGCTTTGTGGCCAGTGTGACGAGGCTGAACAAGCTTTTTGGTAATGTACTTTAGACTTCCAGGCTTAAAAAATCATATTGTGGAAGGTTAAACTAGTTTTTTTCGTATTTAAATTGAAAATACTACTCTGTGTTTACTGAATAATTATATACTGACTTTGAACTTTAGGTTAGGTTAAGGTCTGTGGCAGTTATGTAAATTTTGTCATGCTTTTGGTCAAAGACAAAGTAATAGTTTACTGACTAAAATTAGACTAGTACTTAGGGGTGGCCAATATTAACAAAAATTATCAAAAATATGTAAAAATGCACTGTAAATGTATTAATTTAGATTGCTGTGTCGTCAAAAAGATAATTGTCTTGAATAAACTGCAAAATTGCGGAAAAGAGAATATTATAATACCTGTTTGAGTGGTAACAAACACTGTATATCGAATATATTTAATTTTTAGCAGCAGTTTTTGCAGCTTTTTGTTGATTTTTTGACTTTGAAGATATACTCGATATTGTATATTTGCATATCTTCCAAAGAACAATTTCGGTATTATCTTGTAGACGATATATATTGCCCACCTCTACTAGTATTAAAAGTAGTTAATGAGACTTAAACAATGACTTAAACCTGTAGATATTTTGTCAACTCAAAAATCAAAAACAAAGAAGTTTACTAAAAAAGAACCTCATATTATTGAAATTGTGTGGGAGAAGCTCCATGAAGCAGAGAATATCATTAAATATATTTCAATACTATAAAATTAACGTAAAGTTGACTATCATAATAATTATATACTGTAATAATTATACTTTAGATTTACATGGAATTTTTTGTCGACTAAAATTTGGCTAAAACTAAAAGGAATAATTTGACTGAATCAAGTTGCATATTTGGTTAAGGTTCTTTATTTGTATACAACTAAATTGCATTGACATTGACAATTAATTCAGAATAAGTACAGAAAAAACATGTTGAAACGTGAAGGTTAAGTAGTGCCTGTCATAGGGCTGGGTGCTATATGGCAAAAAGCAAGTTTCCCCCTCAATTTTTGATTTTATTATAACTTTTCAATGTTATAATCTAAAAAATACCCTCACCTTAAACAATAAATTCATACTTTCCACTCCAGTACCATTTAGTTTCCATTTTATTCCTAAATATCTTAACTCCACTCCCAACAATGAGCTGTACATGTCAACTAAATAACCCCATGCCTATTCTTGAGACTTACCATGTATTTTCAATTGACATTTCATTAATTGCACATCCCTAGCGTCACATGACCAATTATCCCATGTATCCAATGGAGTTATGTGTTGGAACGGAAGAATAATCCCAGGCAGTGTTAAAGAG
The DNA here is from genome assembly GCA_900303255.1 of Lesueurigobius sanzi. Taxonomy (NCBI): domain Eukaryota; kingdom Metazoa; phylum Chordata; class Actinopteri; order Gobiiformes; family Gobiidae; genus Lesueurigobius; species Lesueurigobius sanzi. The sequence goes on along the minus strand of OMNZ01091417.1, from coordinate 838 downwards.
AAAGAAATATGAAAAAGTGCGTTGTTATGAGACTCAAAGTGGTAATTTCCTTCTTCCCTTCAGCCCTGTATGATTCAGAGACCAGCCAAGACGTAAAAGACAGAGGCATTAACGCCGTGAGTGACAAATTCATCCTGTACTCCCCTCTCTTTCACATGTGGCTTTGTTCCGCTCTCATCTCTCCTGTGTCCTCTCGCTCCTTGCAGTGGCTGCTCCAGTTCTTGGCCATCTGATGATTGCGAGTCAAGCGGCTCTACTTGGATATTGCTAATCAACCACGTGTGCGCCTCTAAAACAGTGACCCGCCTTCTTCTTCCCATCCTGACAAGCCACAATAACATTCATTTGAACTTACAATAAAAACATTTAGCAGTTTGTTTGTGTAGGCTTAGTTGTCAGTCGTTCTATTTCGTAGTAGAGGTTTTCAAATATTGTTGTCTGGATCAGGGGTTTTCAACTGGTTCTGCCCCAGGGACCACCATTCAGACTATGTGCGTGTGTGCAATATAGGCCCATATTTTGTATAAAAGAGGGCTATATACTTTATTTTACAATGCTTTGTGTTCTCAAATGTTTAAAATAACAAAAGTAGAATCATTAAAAGAGATATATCAACTGGATATTCATTAATATTCAATATGCAGCAGCCCTAGTGTATTTTTAGTAGTTAATTCCTAAACCCCAACATGTGCTCAATTTGGGTCCTATAGGTTTTAAGAGGTTAAACTGGTATGGATATATGATTGATGTTCAGTCTCTACAATAATTTTGAAATGTACAACAAGTTTGCTTTAGTCTTTCTTTGTTTTCTATAGGTTGCCTTCACGTTCAAGAATTA
>OMNZ01091408.1:0-15080 GCA_900303255.1 Lesueurigobius sanzi | reverse complement strand
AAATTGAAAATTTTGGATCCTATTTACACACTGCAAAAATAGATATATTGATAGATATAGTATTGATAAGTAAAATTAGCTTGAATTCAGAATATTTGACATTATTCTGAGTAATTTTGACTTGCCAAGTAAAATTATCTGCCAATGGAATAAGTATTTTTGCACTAATAAGAAAATGCATATAATTTGAAGTCAACTTTGATTTATTATGTAATTTTAAGTGCAGGAAGTCATTTTTTTCTTAATTTAAGTGCTACAATACTTGTTCCATTGGCAGATGATCTTACTTGCCAAGTCAAAATTACTAAGAATAACATCAAATATTCTGAATTCAAGCAAATTTTTACTTATGAAGATATCAATTGTTGCAGTGCAGTATATATTTGGCCAAAAAAATTTTTTTGTGAACACATTAGGGCTTAAGAGGTTAACGTCTAATGTTAATGACATGCAACAATCAATGGTGATTTTAAATTGGTTTATACTTTGTAATTGGCATTCATGGTCCAAAGACATTGATTTTCAAGCTAAATGTGTTGCTTCGGGATCAATATTGGCCAAAAACTGGGACACCTGGGACAGATCTGGTGTGAAACTGGGACAAAACCATGATTTTGGAGAAAGTCGTGGGGACATGGGACAAAGGGATTGTCCTGGGTAAACTGGGACATCTGATCCTATATACTTGAAATATAGTATATATATAGTTGATAGGTGAAACGCAGTCTTCCATTCCACAAGTTAGCAAAGACTCCAGACTAATGTTCTTGATATATCGCTTTTGCTTCTAATTTACAGGGCTCTCACAAATACAAAGAAGATGGTAACACTTGTGGGGTGAGCCGAAGAAACCTACCAGATGCATCCTGGAATCTTACAATTTCCTGGAACATCATCATCACTACAGTTCTTATTCATCACCTGCAATTCTACTTAAGTAGATAAGTGCACTCAGAGACAAAGGCTTTCTGAACATACTGTATATCCCTGTCCTTTAGTTCCACATGGCCATGTTTTCTCTGTGGTTGTGCATGAGACTGTACTGGGTCATCTCTCACCTCAAAGGCAAATTCCAAAGTTTTAATTCGAAACTGGCCTACGGATGACTGATGCAAGTAATTGGAAGAAGAAGCAAAACACAACAATAAAGAAATAACTTCAGGGTTGAAATGTGACGATAAGTTCTGGAAAAACCCCTTTCTTTCTCCAAACCTTAAAGCATTGCACTGACTTGGGTTACTCACTGGCTCCATATACAATCTCTGCCTTTAGCCACTGCTGGTTTTTTATTTCTAGCCTATACCTGCCTGTAGGTGCATCTCTCTGCTTGACTCTGATTGGACAAATGTCTCACAGAGGCGGGGCGAGAAGAACATATTTTAAGTGACAAAAGGCACAGAAAAACAGAAACCTAGCATTGACAGAAAAACATTTATGAGAGACAAAAGAATGGATCTAAAGTGGGTTGTGGTTTTTGTCTTTTTGGGCATCAATATACAGGTACAGTGTAGACTCAATTGTACACATACAAAATATTGTTATTGGGAAAATGCTGTGGTGGTTTTGAAAAATGACCTAAATCTTTCTTTCTGATATTCTTTGCAGAGGGCAGATGCAGGTATGATACCCTTTTTAATCACAAAAGTCATGTTGTTAAAATGGTTTGCTTTCTTTGTTTGTGTTAAAATGTCTGTATCTAAATATGTCTCTCTTGGCTCTTTTTACTCATTATTACTCCTTTACTTTCCAATAGTTGCATGTATTCTGCTTTTAGTACAATGTATTGTTGTAGGGGCTTTCATTTAGTTGAATAGCACTGTCCACTGAGTTTAGCTTCTATATAAATTACTAGACACAAACGTTTTTGGCACATCAGTACAAAAAAAAATAGTTAGTAAAAAAGAGAAAAACAAATGTTTTTAATCAAGATGTTTGCTAGTGGCTTAATTTTTGTGTTTCAAATTTTGCTTTAAAAAAGATATCAGAAGCCTTCTATAATCTACCATATTGTTTGGAGATGTTGATCAATTTGCACACTAAATAAATAAGTAAAAAAAATAATCAATTAGCACAATAAAATATACAAATATGTACAGTTACAGCCTTATTTTTTTTTGTTTCCTTTTTACTTTACTTGCAGGGAATACTTATAAAACCATTGTTGTTACTGTTATTACTAATAAACATGACCAAATTGTTTCCCTGTCTGTATAGCACATTGTTTTCCCTGTCTGTATAGCACAGACATTACAAATGACTGTGGTGCTAATGCACCTCTATGCATTCTCTATCTACGAAGACTAAAATTACTCTTTTAATTTACGACAAATAGGACAAATTGAAGAAAAATGTCTACTTGTGTATTTCTCTCAACAGCTTTGAACGTTCGGGTGTATACTGTCACATCCAAGTCCATAACTTTATGGTGGGATAAAGTCACCGGTGCTCTTTCCTATATTATCACTGTGACTGTAACTGCCACCGGCGAAATCAAGGCCTTTGGTACATTCAGTGCCAACACAGTGATGGGCTCTGTCACAGGCCTGGATCCAAACACTCAGTATTCATACTCAATTGAAGCTCTAGCCGCTGATGGGACGGGAATAGAGACTGAAGGAGGAGTAGCATTCACAGGTAAGAGCCATTCGAGAATTTGATTGAAGTTTTTAATTTCTGTGTCTTGTAGGGCTGTGCAACTGATCAAATCTTTCAATTATTTGTTATTATTGCAACCAATGATCACAAAAATGAGGAAAGACGACTGTTGCAATGAGTACTAGAGGAGACCATTGCGTTAAAGAGAGAAACAACACTAAATCAGTCCCAAAACAAGGGTAATTAGAAAGAAATCGGGAAAAACATAACGGAAATGTGACAAATAATTGTTTTAATAATCATGATTTCAATTATTACTAAAATAATCATGATTATTCATTTTTTCGAGAAGCCCTTATAGTAGAACATTATAGAATATACAGTAAATTCTACCCTGCACCTGTTGCATAAAATCTAATTAAGGAGATAATGACTAAATGGGAAATGTATCTCTAATTCAACAGTAAGCAGGTTAAAGCCAAGGTCCAAGCACCTGCCTGTTTGTTTTGTTTGCTCATTATGGTTTCTCATAAATAACTCCTTCTGTCCATCTTCTTTATGGAACCAGCAGTCAGAGAATGCGATAGCCAGACTTTCTTATCCACATACATCTCCTGCAGCTTTTTCGGGGGACCCTGAGGTGGTACCAGGCCACTGAGTAACACACACACACAACACACACCAGTATGTGTCCTTGTGCACTGGCCACTTTCTAGTCATAAAACATCATTGTTTTGCAATTATAGATCAATAATTGATCATATAATTTGATCATTCTCACTCACTCCCAAATGCGCTCAATGCAGCAGCAGCAGGACACTGCTCTACTTCAGAGGGGCCGACCCACAAAGAAGGCAACAGTGGTCTAGGGAGACAGGATCCTGGCAGAAACAGCCCATGGAGTTTGTTAGTAAGACAGTACAATCCCACTCAACTTGTCTCAATAGTCCGTATGTGTGCTTGCCATACCTCACCTGGTTAATCAGACACTCATTCAGTTATTGAACTGTTGGCCTGGCACTAGCTGTATTTAGGGCTTGCTGTGTGATAGTGCTTGGTAGTGAGCAGAGAGTCCTATGATTATGATTATGATTATGATTATGAATGTGATTACATACAGACTGGTTTTAGCCATAGGATCTGGTAAATCAAAGTATGGGAGACATTCTTCTAAATTATTGGCTAATCGTTGAAGAAACAACACAACAACATTTAATGTCAACATACAACTTGTACATAATGTTTTAGTATTTGTGAATAAATCAAAACCAACAACAGTTATTAATAAAAACTATTTTTTATTTAAGTATCTTTATCTCATTCTGGGGGCATTGACAGTTGCATGTTTTTTGAAATATTATGAGAAATCACAGCTTACCCTTTTTGTGTTGCAGCTCCTGGTGTAATGGACAATATTATATCAGTGACGCCCACGGACAGCACCACCGTAGTGATGGTGTTTGTCCCAAAAACGGGGGTGGGCAAGTATGTCATCCGTACCTTGAACCCAGTAGACTACACCATCACAAATACTGAAGTGACATCGACCCCAGCTGAAGTCACTGACCTCCAGCCTGACACTGTGTATAAGTTCAGCATCATGTCGGCCAATGATGGAGGGAACAGTCAGCCGACTCCTACTGTTACAGCCAAGACACGTACGTAAAGTCAAGACATTTTGTCAAATACAGGAGAGACAACAGAGTCAGTTCCACATACTTCCACATAAGTGCATAAGCTGAAACCAATACCACAAATAGCTCTCATTTAGCCTTGAGATAGTAGCATGGAACTGTACCATTTTCATCAGTAGTACCATAATACATGTATTACTTACCAAGACAAAACCTACATCAGTCAGTTACAGTGAGAACGTTTTATATTTCCATGGAGTTATCGTCCACATAAACATTTGGACACTGCAGAGTATGAGATGTACTATATACTGTATCAGTTGTGACCCAGCAGCTAACAGAGCTGTTCTCTCCAGTTAGCCCTTACATATCAGTAGATGTTATGGACATTCGGGATGCACATTTTGTTCAGTCTCTTTAATCAATTACTTATCCTTTCCAGTAAAATCATGAACCATCTTTTCAAAAGTTTGTTATTATTCTCTAAAGATACAATATAGACTTGTATATCCTAAAAATCACTTGCCAAATTTAGTTTATCTCCTCATAATTCTCAGATGTTACTGTATCTTTATTCTTCAATACATAATAGTATGATCCGAGGCACTCTGAATTAAAATAAAAGTCCTTTATTGAAAGAAAACAGGGACAAGCCGTAAGCAAAACCATCAGTTTTCTCCTGGCTCCGATCCTGAAGAGCACCTGACACAGGATTGTTTTACCCACTGAAGCAATCACCTTCTCCACAACATAACAGTTTATTATCGATACCTTCATTAACCATTGATTGATTTATCTATACCCATTGATTGACTATTTATCCTGTATTGTGGCTTAAAGGTGCATTGTGGATCTTTTTAGGCAAAAATAAACTACATCTTACTACAAATTGATATATGGGTGATTACATTGCACATATACTTTCCTTTATGACGCTCCAGGATCAATATTTTCATAATGGCCGCTGGAGTGAAAAGTAAAGACGCCCTGCTAAACACCCATACAGCCAAAGATCTTTAATAAAACTCTAGATTAGACATGGCCGTAGTAATACACTGGAACAAATGGCAAACTCTGGCGGCCATGTTGTGATTGTCCTTTTGGAGCTATAGTGCAATGTAAACGAATAGGAAATGGTACTTATTTTTATGCTTTTGAAAATAATTCTGTTAATTTCATGACCTTTTTACACTGACTAGCCTTATGTCTAGTCAATTAAGGTTTTACAATTTTATTGTTTGATTTCATATCTTGTTCCCACATTTCTAAGATTTTTTTTTTCACTGAAAATTTTGAAAATTAGGCCCTATGTTCCCACAGCTCTATGTTCCCACAGCTCTATGTTCCTACAGCCCTATGTTCCCACAGGCCTATGTTCCCACAGACCTATGTCCCCACAGGCCTATGTCCCCACAGGCACTAACGTTACCAAATGGCTAATTTATTTATTTTAAGGCACCATGTAACAAATACAATGTATAGGGTTAGGGTTAGGTAATTGACTAACAAATTAGGTATAGGGCCTAATTTTGGAAAAGAAATGAGGGAACATGTAGACATGCTCCCAAAAGTACAGCAATACCTCCCTATTCTTGCTTCCTAAATAATAATTTTGTTTGTATGAGCACAGTGCTGAAAGAATAAAATAGACAGACTTTGACCAATATTTATCGAGTGCACTTGAGACAGTGAGACAACAATTTACAAAACCACATATTTCAGAATAAACATGTCTTGACTGAGATACCTGGACTCCCCAGCAATACAACAAATAATTAAAAAAAAAACCTGTATCTTAAATACAGGCGTTTTATCAACGAAAACCGTGTCCCCGTTTTTACATTACTTACTATTAGCGTTAGCCTCAGCGGCCAATCACAAGATGGCCGCCACGTTTGCCACATCAACTAGCGCCATGTCCGATACAGCCATTGGGTCACTAAAAGGTCAATTACGATCTAATATAAACATTTACACAATGGGTATGGATAAATATCAGAATTTGCATACAAAATTCTACCTTGCACCTTCAAGCTTACAGTAATATAGTACAATTGGCTGTGTTCAACTACTGATTACTCTTTGTAAAAGTAATCTTGTTACTTCTTTGATTACTTCATTTCAATTACGAGGTACTTTAGTTTAAAAAAAGGAGCTTTGGAATGAACTTTATTAAAGTTCTGCAATTACAAATATTGCTCTGGCTGTAACTGACTGAATAACGTTTGCGGCTTAAAGGAATAGTTCAGCGCTTTTACATGCATACATATGTTCTAACCTGGGCTTAGATGAGGCGATGCGTGGCTGTCTAGTCTTTGTGCGTGCCTTCAGTCCCGTAAGATGACCAAAGACGGTGTTAGCATTTTGCCTCTACAGTATAATCCCACGGCGCCAAATTTTGGTGAAGTTAGAAGCCACAAATCTCTTCCAAGTTTCCCTATTTAAATAGGGTTATGTCAGTAGTTACACGTTCAAAGTATAGTTACACAAAATTAAAACTGTCAATTTTCTAAGCGGATTAAACGGGTACTATATTTTAAGGCGGAATAACACCACTTCGACCTCCGCGCAGTATTAAGACGCTCCGAAGGATTCTCCCCCACTCAATTCCGTGTTATTCCGCCTAAAAATATAGTACCCGATTTTATCTGCATAGAAAATTGACAGGTTTAATTTTGTGTAACTATACTTGGATCATGTAACTACTGACATAACCCTATTTAAAAAGGGAAAACGTGGAAGAGATTTGTGGCTTCTAACTTCTCCGAAATTTGGCGCCATGTAGAGGCAAAATGCTAACAGCGTCTTTGGTCGTCTTATGGGACTGAAGGCATGCACAAAGACTAGACAGCCACGCATCGCCTCATCTATGCCCAGGTTAGAACATATGTATGCATGTAAAAGCGATGAACTATCCTTTAATACAAAAAGTGTATCATAAAATAAATGTCCAGCAGCTCCTTCGACTCCTGCACAGGCCTTAATATAAAAATCATTAGGAACCCTATGGTTAATAAAACAGAAAATGTTGCTGCTATCAGCGCTGATGCATAAATCAGACACTTTTCTGAAATGTTATGAAAAATATGAAGATTTTAGCTCAAAATATTACAAAAAGTAATTGAATCGTTACTTGATAGTAGTAGTTATAATCTAATTACCAGTTTTGCAAGTGTAATCCTTTTACATTACTCCGTTACTAAAAAAGTAATCTAATTACAGTAGTGGATTACTCAGCAACACTGAAAATTGGTCATAAGTGATCATTTTCATTGTAACTACAACACTTCCTAATTTCATTTCAATTCCTTCTTTTAGACGCTTTAGCAGTTACAAGCTCTCAGCTCTCGAAAATGGCAAAACACCCATCATAGCTAGTTTAGTGTATGCATGTAGGATGTTTTTGGTTCACTTGGATCAGTTTCCCAGAGAGGTTGGGGTGGGTGGCTCAAAGCATAGGGTCATCCCTTTGTGTTTGCCCCAATGACTTGGCTTTAGTTACTGAGAGGTCCTGGGGGTTTGTTAAGACTAAAATCTCAGAGGATTGTCACCAGACTCAATGAGGGTACGAGCTGCGGCTGTGGAACAATGGTGTCGCAGATCAAATGGCTTCTGTAGAGCTCACGGGACAATGCAACATGGCTTTAGTCATAGGTGACCCCGAGCTGGCATATTCATGTGTTTACATCAGAAACGGTCTTTTAGCACACTGTGTAGCTAATCCTACAACAATATTAAGTCATGGATTATCTGAAGGCGAGACACTGCAGGCGAATAAGGAAAAAAAACAGATATTAATTTGAAACATTTACTGTAGATACATATGAGGAAAAATGTTTTGAAAGTTTTTTTCATTTAAGGTTTTTAAAATAATAACTAATAATGGATAGAGACAAAGAAAGAACCAAGGCACATTGTTATTCTCTATTTACATCTTGAAAAAGGCTTGTTGGAGCCGATGCGCGTAGAAGAAACCAGTAACATCGTAGGCAAAGATTCTTCAGTCTTCATCTGTACTTTGTAGTTGACGTGTAAGACGTTTCGCTCTTTATCCAAAGAACTTTGTCAGCAAATGAGCAGAATTTACACTCTTGTGGGTCTTTTGAGAAGAAACCAGTGGGAGGAGTTGACCTCTAAGTCGCAGGTTAGAGACTGAAGAATCTTTGCCTACGATGGACAACTCCTGTACGACTGAGAACTTACACAAACCACCAACGTGTTTTAAATCTTAAATTAAATCTTTTAATAAGCTTACTTATTATTAGTGTAATCTACGTGAATTCAAATTTTTCCTTGCCTTTTAAGGTTCATAACTCAATAAATCAGGATAGAAAATGCCGTGTCTATTCACCTTATTCAGCCCCGTCCACTCTTGTTGTAAAAGCATTTCTGTCTTAGCACTTCCTGTGAGCTGGGATTTCCATTGTTGTCAACGTAAGAGAGTGAAGAAAATAAAATGGGAATGAAGAAAAAACTTGTGAAAAAGCTCAAAGGAAATAACTTTTGTGTGGCTCAGGTTTAGTTTCAGCGGAAGGACGACATAAAAAAGTCACCTAAAATAACTTTTCAGATATAATCACTTACTTTTTGTTGTCATTCTAATCTGCTAATTGTCTGTGAGGAACTCTAAATGACCAATGCAGGTGGATATATTTACAGCAGTTTGTTGTAAATTATACATGTTTCACCAATAACTGAAATCAAAGCCAATATCAGCTGTAGTTTGACCAGAAACACAAGATGGCCGCCCCATTGCAACTTCCTGAATAAGGTGAATAGGAGCTACAGATGGAAATTTGGTTGCAACAATGTGAGAAAAATGCGTTTTGAGAAAATGGCCTTTGATTTTTCAATTTCCCATTCTATATTGTAATTATTATAATTCTATAGAGAGACGTTGAATCATTCAATCAAAAATTAAACACCTTATTGCGAGCAAAGAGGCAGTTTACTTGTTTCCAGCAAAAAGAACAAACTGATCCAAAGCCTGATAATTAACTTAAACAAAAAAAATGTTTTGCCTGCAGTCCCACTTAATATCTATTTGAACAAACTTCCTACTATTTTTCTATATAGATATTAAATAATAATAATAAAATACACAGTATATAAATAAATAAATACACAGACAGCTGTAATCCACGATGTACTGCAGGGCCTTATACAGTATACAGTAACACAGTTACATATAGTATATATACATACAGTATACAGTTGGCAAGGGGTGGGATTTAATAAGTTTTAAACTTCTTCCCACTCCTTTTTGAACAATACTGTTGCATTATTTTTTTGTTTGTCAATTGTAAATTGTGTCAAGTGTTTTTACACTTTAACTATATTGTTCAAAACAAAATAAATAAACTAAACTAAACTAAACAGTATAAAAAATGTGGGGTCCGTGGACAATTGCAACTTAGTATTTAGCACATAGTCATTGCCATTTGTTCTTTATATGTACACCTGGGGTTGTAAAACATTTCAAATTAATTTGGATACAGGGAATTATTATTTATTTTCTGAATCTTTGGAACCACGTAGGGGGCCACAAAGATCCAGAATGGCTGCACTAGACTATCAGTGCATTAGTCAAGTGTGGTCAATTTAGTGCTATCTGCTCTTAAACAATGTGCAGAAGTGCATCAAAAATCTAACACACCCACAAAAACCATCTTCAGCTGCAGCACGTTGAGTGGCCTGTCTAGTGAATGTAAATATCTATTAAAAAAATCAATAAACTGAAATTAAATCTGTATCTCTTCTGTTCCCCAGTGCTGCCTCCTCCTCTGATTCAGAGCTCTTCCTCTAATAACAGCACCATAGAGCTGACCTGGACTGCTATTACAAATGCTGTGAGGTACACCATGTGTCTGCACAAATACAATACGACTGAGAAAATGGCACTTAACACGACCAACACAAACATCATGTTCTCTGGACTGGATGCTGGAGCCCTGTACCTCATTGAAGGCTACGCCTGGGATGCGGAGGACCGAGAGGGCGAGAAAAGTGCCGAATCCAACCAAACCACAAGTGAGTGACTGGAAAAGCACCTAGTTGCAATGTCTCTGTCAGTTTGTGCGGTTTTGTGATAGATATTTCACTAGCAAGGACCACGCCACAACCTAATGTTTTTGAGGAATTTATTGATATGACAGAATTATGTAGAGGTGATGGTGGGCAAATGAGAATGTGGGTGGGGGCTCCGTCTCCGAAAGCTTCAGGACCCCCCTCCTGAGCAGGAAATCAGCCCTGAAAGGCAAAACATGAGAAATGGGAAGGGATGGTGGGGTCGACAGTTCAAGAGAACAGAATGGAGGGGCTTGGCTGGTTAAAAGGGGGGGTGATTAGAGGTGTGGCTGTTTGAGGGAGTGGCTTGAAAAAAGGAGGTTGAGGCCTGGATCCTGATCCCGAACCTCAGTTAATAAATATGACAATCAAGATGAATTCAATCAATAAATTTTTTGCTTATAAAGTGCTTGTCATACAAGAACACAAAGCGTGTTACAACTTAGAATCATTCCCCTTCACCCACCCAATTCCCCAACCCTCAGTATGCTCTCATTATGTTCATTACGGACATTTTTTAACTTTTCCAGGACCTATACTTGATTTTACATGTACAAATTAGGGCTGTCAAAGTTAACGCTTTAACTCACGATTAATCAAAAAAGAATGAATGCATTAATCATGGATTAATCACAAATTAATCGCAAATTAATCACACATGTTTTACCGAACAAACTCCAAAGAAAGTGGTGTTTAGGAAAGTAAACTTACTTGAGGTGTTTGTTTAAATCTCTGATATGTCATTGGGACATCTCCATCGGACGTCAAGCCACGACCCAAAAATACATTAATAAATACATATATTCAACAACAGTTTGTGGAAAATTCTCGTATCTTACAATATAACTAACAGAATACATTTTAATACAATATATGTTATTTATATTGTAAGATACTAGAATTTTCCACAAACTGAATAAGCATTAAATCAATATAATAAGCCGAAATAATAAATAAAAAGTTATTGGCTTTGTTCAAATTAGCCTGTTTTATGTCAGGGAAATGTAAATAATGCATGAACTGTGATTAATTGCGATTAACCATATTTCAAAAATGTGATTATCTGATAAAAATAATGAATCGATTGACAGCACTAATGCAAATACAAGAATTCAATTCTGTGGATATATTTGACCTTTATTTAATCAGGAAGGTCCCACTGAGACTAAGAATCTCCTTTGCAGAAACCTATGCAGACGTGGGGAGAACATGCAAACTCCTCCAAATATATCTATTTAGTATGAAAGATTAATTTGACCATTTTCTCATCGCTATGATTAGTTAACAAAACTCTGCAGTACAGTAAATGTCCACTGGAGGGGGTGATAGCAGAGGAATCCATTATGGGTGTTGGTGTATGGTAGAAGGCATGCTACATATTGCTATAAACTTGGGTAACACTTTGACTGAGCTAGGTCTAAAATAGGACTACTACCCAAAGAAGCTCTAAACGGACTGAAGACTGTTGAAGAGTTAGGGGTGATTCGCTTTTGTCCGTATCACAATACTTGGTACAATATGTATTGTGTTACAGTAAGTATTGTGAAAAATTCATGTGTCTAAAAGTTATAAATCAAAAGCCATCAGACATTTATTGAAGTGTTAAAAAAGTGTTGTGTAATAAAAAATGAACAGTGCAAAATAAAAATGCTGGCAATATTTTACAGCCCATAAACAGAAGCTATTGTAAAGAAGCTGCACAGCTGTTATACATAGTATTGAAAGTATTAATACTTTGTAGTAGCATTGATACTATGCAGTAAAGGTACAGTATATTGCGACATATTGCAAAATAATATATTATAAAAAACCTCATGAGATATTACAACCTCCAAGTATCCACCAGGCATAGATCAAGATCCTATCACTAAAGTGGGTCTAAAATGGGCCTAAATTAGACCTAAAATGGACAAAATGATGTTGATAACTTACTTAAATGCATCACTAAAGCGTAAATTCATTCAAAGTCTAAACTTGCAGATGAGAGTAATACCTGAACCAGCCCAAGCATCACCTGTGGGACAAACCACATTTTGAGAAACACTGGACTATTTTCACACCATAATACAACAATTAAATCAAAACATTTTCTCAACATAATTAGTGCTCATACTTTATGTTTTTTGTCCATATTAGATAAATCACTTTTAACTACACCGAATCTTAAAAAACAATGACCTAAAAAACTAAACTTGTGCCTCCTCTTTCCCATCAGGACCTCCTGCCCCTGGCTCGGTCACCGTAACCATGGATATCGTCATTGGTAGTAACTACCTTGGCCTGTCTGTGTCGTGGACCATTGCTCCAGATGTGTATGGGAAGATCTGGTTCAACGCAAGCAGTGACAAGGGCCAGAGTTGCAATAGCACCTCCTCCACCTGTGTCATGGCGCCTGTGGTTTGTGGAGAGGTGTACAATGTGGAGGTGATCGCTGAGAACGATGCAGGGCCCAGTGTCCCCTCCACCTCCGTTACCTTCATCACCAGTAAGTACTGCGATCAGGCCCCCAGCATATACTGTATCTTCTGGTCCTCATAATGTTTTGAGAAATGCAATGCACACAGCAGAGATCTAAAAGGCTTTAAATATAAACTATGCTAAATGGACTTTTTAAAGTTTTTAAGCATGTTACAATGTTGTTCCCTTATCAAAAACACAGCTGGAGCCACTCTGAGTTTCGAACCAGTCATGCATGTTTGAGTAATCTTTGAAACTTTCCCTCAAGGCTAAGGTTTGAGCACCGTGGCAGCAGCTCATGAAAAGCACCTCCTGTTTCTCCAAAGCTCCTCCTGAGTTTCCTTACCTCTCGATCTGCGGGAAAGCTTTATCCCTTCACCGCAAAGTACTCTCTTCATTTGCAACAGCTACGTAGCGAAGGGGAGCGGGGGATGTAAAATTATGATCAAGATGTGTATAACACTGTATATAATTGACTGTGCATGAATTTTGATATAAAGTAAGTAACCAAAAATAGTTTATATTAATATTATAATATTTTTTCTAAAGTCCCTCTCTTTCCTGATCTCTGCAACTAATCATAGACTTGCAGGATTTTGTGTGCACCAATGATACATGCTTTCCTGCATGGGGCTGAGGAGGAGCTTTCTGGAAGGACTATCACTTTAAAGCAGGAGTAGGCAAGTCTGCTTAGAGGCGGGACAATTTCTTGGAATGTGATGTCATGTAATGGGGCGTGGCCAGCAGATAGTGTTGATGTGTATGTGGTTGAGGCCAGGGGCGTGCTGGGACGTTATTTCGGCCCGGGAGATTTATCACTTTGACTGGCCCTTTCACCATCGGAGCTTTGGCGAAATGGTTAGCTCGCTTACCTTATAAGTTTTATTATTTAGTATAAGTATTTTTTATAAGTATTTTAAACATAGGCCACACACACATGATCTGGGCCTGATGCATCTCCACAGCAGAGCCAGGAATATACTAATTAAATGTAGCCTCTTATACACTTTTGTTTTACACATCACCCATGTTTTATCAGCCCCTCCTGCTCGCCCGTGCTCGCCCTGCTGCTCACTGACTAGTATGACACGCTGCATCACCTGTGCGTACCCTACACCCTGGACCGTACCAATTTGCACTAAACCAGAGGGGTGTTGTTCTTCTCATGTGTCTCAAACGCATGATGCAAAAGTTATTTCTGTCTCTTATTTGATAGATTTACATGATAGTGACGTTATTCATATTCATAGTGACGTTCAACAGCCCCAGGCTCCTGCTGCAGTCCAGTTACAGGCTATAGGCCTCTGACAGCACAACTATGAGAGAGTGCAATATCAAATAAAATTTTCCCTGGCGGCCCAAGTCGGGAAACGTCCCGACTCTCCCGATTACCCAGCACGCCACTGATTGAGGCGCCATATTACCGGTCCAAACAACAAACTACTAACTGTAGAGTAGAACTAAGGGAAGCTAGATGAACAAACAACTTCAGGATAGTTTGGGCCTGTTGTGTAGTTGACTGCCATGTTAGAACGCACGGTCTACGAGGCAATAATATTGAAAATGGACTGTGTTTTCATTGTTTTGTGATCCTGAAAAATGGTGGCAAAATTCCCATAATGCATTGCACTGTGATAACAGTTCCAAAGCTCTATTATCGAGGGCCAAACTTGCTCATCATTGATCAGATTTCCAATTCTACTATTACTTGTTTCATACATCACATAGACTTAAAAGGGGGGTCTGGAGGTCTCCCCCTAGGAAAAATGGACAATATTACAGTATTTTAATCCGTGTTTATATTTCTCAAAATCCTCTTGGGGGTCAAAGGGTTTATGCTTGAGGGCCGGATGTTGCCTACCCCTGCTTTAAAAGTACATGGGTCCTGTCAGAAGTTTAAAAATATTTAACATCACTGTCTTTTCCCACAGTCCCCTGTCCGCCTCAGAACCTGACTGTGAGCGAGACAAGCCCAGGATCCTGTGACTTTACTTGGGATGCAGTGTCTTATGCCAACGGCTACAACGCGGTCATTCAAAACGCTGGTGGGGTACAGAAGACCTGCAACACCACCACGAGCACCAACTGTGCCTTCAACTGTGTATGTGGAAACACCTATCTCATGGAGGTGTTCGCCTATAATGGCGCAGGCTACAGTCAGAAGGGGCCGGTACTCGACTTTACCACAAGTAAGAAACACACGTACTTCAAATGGTACAACTGGCTCCAAGTTTTTAATAGGTTGTGTTCAAGTACCACCACAATGTTCTAAAAAGCCTACAGTTTAAAATTAAGGTGGAGGGCAGCTGAAAATTCTGTGCTGGTAAC